>VDFB02179234.1:70513233-70596756 GCA_007258455.2 Sequoia sempervirens
ACAAAACATATGATTCAGGACGCATCTGCATATTCCTCTAAATAAGATGGTTTGATAAGCATGACTAAGCATATCTGCAGGAAAGGATGCATCCTACACTTCCCCTGGCCAGATGATTTGATAAAGATTTCAAAGTTTGGTCAATGATTTGATGATTTTGATTTTTCAGGAAATTCCTAGCATGAAGGATAATTTCAATATTTTCCCAAAAGGTGATGGTGAGATGATTTTTTGTTTTGATGTTTGAAGGATGGATGAAAAAATATTTTGATTTGTTTTGATCCTAAGATGTACCTAAAAAAGACACTTTTTTTGCATAGACCTAGGTATTAAAGAGCATGCAATGCTTCTAAGGACCTTTCTAACAAAGAAGTGGTTGAAATTGAGAATACATTTCAGGATTGTTCAATGGAATGAGCCTATAGAACCTTGTGAAATTTATGCTTTTCTTGATGCATTGCTTTTGATTGCACTTTCCTTTGTATTTCTTGATGATATTTTGGGTGTGATTTCTAAATTTTGAAATTTGACTCAAGGAATTTGGTTTTGAGATTTTGATCTTCTTGGAAATCATGAGGTTTCAACACATGTGAGAGTCATTTTTGTTCTCTTTTCTTAGTGACTTTATTTTACCAAAAACACATTCTTTGATTAGTTTTCCAACTAGATGTCCAATGTATTAATTTATTCAAATCCGACAAAGTATGTTAAGTGGAATTTTGATGAAGTCAAGGAACATGTAACGCCCCGCCACACAACCCTAGGGAAATTTGCAATTTACTAAACAAACGAACCAATTTTTTTGTATTTAAAAGCAACTAACATGCAAGTTCACTTAACCATTGCCAATCATTTCCCTAAGGCTATGAGACTGTGTTACTTAAACCGAACATGGAACATGAATTAAAACCATACCATATAATTAATTAACAATTAAAGTTCACATACATTCCATTCATAATAATTCACATCCAAGAGTATGAGATACCACTTAGTTCCAATAATATAATTTACAACACGATTACAACACTCATTCCGCGAATGAGATAAATCCAATAAGCATGACTACATATTACAAATTCCACCTCGATAACAGATGAGGGGTAATAAAAATTACAATATTAACTAAAATGACTAAAGCATGATATGAAACTAGATCCCACGAGCTCTCCAACTGGAAATCTCATCCACACGAACAAGAATACAACCCAATGGATTTAAGGAGCACATGCTACCCAACCACGTGGAATCCCAAAGGTTCCACTCCCTCTGTGCTAGGAGATAGTAACAAGGAATTCCTACACAAGACCATCTACCACTAGACACAGGCTAAATCACAACTGAACTAAAACAACTACAACCACAATAACACTTAATCACGAAGTTACAATGCTTCCAGAGAATAATGATCATGTACATCACACAATAACTGACTGAGTGTTGACATAGGAAGAGTGTCATGCATAAATTTCCATGAGTTACCCAGGCTCAACTGTCTAAGGCAACTGAACCCACATCTTGGGCTATCTAGGTTTAACTCACCAGCCGTCGGACCCCCATAAAGAGCCACTCTCCTATCGACAACACACATGGTGAAAACCACAATAGGTAACTAGATAATAAGACCACTCCAAATGCTAGAGGCAACAAGGTCAAAACCCTCTCCAAACACTGAAGGAAACAAAAGTACAAAACCCACACCAAACACTGGAGGAAACCAAAATACAAAACCCACTCCTTCCAAAGGAGGCAAAAATTACATAACCCTCTCCTAATCCCAAGGAGGCATAAATCATCCCCGTACATGTAAACCGGGTGAAACAACATGGTGTAACTATACGCACTTCCCACGGTAAAACAAAAGTTGACTAACATACGACAACCCACACTGATAATGAACCCCTATCTGGAAGACTCTCAAAACATTCACTCTAATTCCGCAACATCAAAGACGAACAATTAAACACTAAAAACATTTCAAACAATTAAGTAAGCTAATGTTCAGATTTCCTAACTCCAATCAAACACAATTTTCATGACTTGCATTTATCCAATCAAATAAACCCAATTCCTTTCATGACATTGAAATATTTACAAACCAATCATTTACTCTTAATTTTACAATCAAATTCCATGATCAATATGTTTCAACAAATAAAGACATCTGATTAAAATAAACATTTAATTAAATCATTTAATCTATATTTCCACTTAGAATCAATAAATTAATCAAAATCAATGTTTTAATAAAAACGTTTGATCATACATCAATCTTATTTCCTCTATACCAATGTGATAATCATTTCAAAGTTCACATCCTTTAAACATATGCCTCTAAGACATTATTTTATATTCTAAGGTTTACTAACTATTCATGATAATCCAAAAATAAAATTTCTAAATAAAGATATTCGCTTATAAAATCAACTTTTTAAATAATCATTAAATTATCTAATATTCACTTGGCACCATTGAGGAATTTAAATTTAATATTTTGATTCTATTTGTTCAATCATGGATAAGGGTTAAAATACTTTATTTTACTTTTTTAAATAAAAGTTATTAAAAGAAACCATTTCTATTTTAACTACAATAATGCAATAATCATTTTTAAAAAAATTCCTATTTTTATATATTCAAATATCATTTAAATGCATACCTCTAAAATATCATTTTAAAATTTCAAGATTTCTCGATCAAAACAAAATTTTAAATAACGTCGATTGATTAAAAAAAAGATCAACTTATTTCAACTTTGAAGATCAAACAAACTCCTTAAATAAATTATATTTAAATAGAACCTATATTAAATATAATTATTCTTTAAATATATTTATTTAAAACAACCAATTTAACATTCTATTTTACCACTTAATGTAAAGAAGAGAAAAACATTAAATATATATATACTCTATATATAATTTAAAATTAATATATATAATATATATATATATTATAAAAAATATATATTACATATATAATTTAAAATCAATATATATAATATATATATATATATATATTATAATATAAAGATTAAATTAAAACTGGTTTTAATAAGCTCCTGAAAATTTATATTAAAACACACAAAGGCCAAAGCCCAGCTTTGGGCATCCACAGATCCACCAGCAGGGCCCTGTGGTGGCTGCTCATTAACCTCTCACATGGGGCCCTTGGCCACTGGTGAAACTTGCCTGCCTTCCCTCTGTGGCTTGTGAGACAGCACTTACGCGACCAGTACACAAAAACAAAATAGAATTTTATTTTCATTTGCAGAATTTTGTTTAAAAGAAATGAAAAAAAACAAAAATCAAAAGGGCACAATTTCTAGTACAAAGCCCTTGAATTTCCTCTGACCAAAGAAAGGTACTTTCTTGAGGAGAAGATTGAGAAGAAGAATTTAAAACACAAATAAATATGATGATTTTTTAAGGTTTTCCCCAAATTGACAAAGAAGTTAAAGCTCTTCATTTTGAATGGGTTTAGTTTTCTGTAGTTTTAAACAAATTTTCATGGGTTTTAATTTGAATCAAACAACATCGTATTTTCACCGACCAAAACAAAGATTTTCCAAACCGTCATCACAAGGTTTCAGCTATTTTCAAAATGAAACAGAAGCCAAGAACAAGGAACTTTGATTTTTCTCAGCCAGAAGATTCCAATGGAGCTTTCGGCCTCTAAAATTCCAGCTCAAGCAATGCTTCCGTCTCATGCAGATAAATCTGACCACCCAAAGAAATTTATCCCCCAAATTGAAGAAAAATTACAAAACTTAGATATGAGATTCCATTTTCTCACATAGGGTTTTCCCAAATTGGTCAAAACCCTAAAAATCCCACACTCAGTTTATTTTAGAAACTGATTTGAGGATATTTCCAATTTTTAATTTGAATTTTTTTTTCTAATTTTTAATTCAATCTTCAAGTATTTTCAAATTTTCATTAAAACAAAAGCATTTCAAAGTTGCAAGAAATGATTTTATCAACCATTTTCAAAAGTGGAATTAAAAACACATTATCAGTTATTTATTTATTTTAATTTAACTCTAACTATTCAAACAAGGTTTTTTTAATTTAATTTTAATCAAATCTTAATATCTAATATAATTTCCATTTTCATTTTAAATTTGAAACTAATATATAACAAGTGACGCGAGCGTCGAGTTCCTGCCGAGAGGTAAAAGGCATGTAGCTAGGAGTTAGGAAAAGTTTAGAGATAGCAAGTAGGAATATAAATGTATTTAAATTTTGTAGGATGCATGGGGAACGTGTTTCATAGGGACATGTGAAATGGCTCATATTACAATATGCAAGTGCTAATAGGAATAGTAGTATTAGGTGGAAGATTGATAGAGGTAGCTCATTTGAGTATAAACTTTTGTAAGATTAATGAATTTTTTTTTTTTAATGTAGTGTGAAGATTAGTATTATATAAAGCTATTGATTTTATTATAAATAAGATTTAAATGTTGTGTATGTATTATGATAAGATATTTTCGTGTAAAGAACAATGTAATTATATTATAGTAAATTGTTAGATGAGTGACTAGGAAGCTATTGATTTTATTATAAATAAGATTTTAATATTGTTTATGTAATATGAATAAAAATTTGTGTTTATATAATAAACAATAAGTAATTTGCAAAATTATAATAAATAATCTTACTACCTAAGATTAAATTTGTGTATATATAACATAAAATGTAATAGTATAACTTATGAAAATGTGATAAGTGTAAAAAAATTTACGATAAATTCTTAGATGAAACTGTACAAATGTGTTGATTTTATTATAAATTAGATTTGAATGTTGTTAATGAATTACGAATGAGTATTTTTTTGTGTATATATTTTATAAAAAAATTAATTAGAAAAGATATAAAGAATTTTATTAGGTAAGATAAAATGCAGGTAGAATAAAATAATCAACATTTTTGTAGCACTTTGCGTATAAACATTAAATTATTATAATAATCTATAGTAAAATATTCTTATAATGTTTGTAACAATGTTTGACACATAAAGTGTACATGGAGGCATGTAGACATTTAGCGATGTGCACAGAATGCACATAATAGTGAAAAGCATCGTCGGCACCAGAGGAAGCCTGAAAGCGTGATGAGGCTGAAATTGCATTTGCAGTATTAAATGAAAGAAAACAAGATAAATAAACTAGTTAGTATGAATGCATATATGAAAGGAAAGCATTAAAATATGGATCCATGTAAAGACATATGCATGCACGAATGTGTACATGTGCCCATTTAACTTGGTATGTTAAGAAGAATCTATATATGCCTGCATCCATAAAGCTAGAAATGTTAGAAACAAGTTACAGCTTAAACAAGAAGTAGAAAAACATTATTGATTGAAACAAACTAGCAATACATTAGTGTTTGTGGAACAAGTGTATAAAGTATATCTAATGATGCATTTGGATGCATGCATACATGTAAATATTTGTGAAATCTGAATATACATTATAGTCTTGGAGGAATTGTCATATGAGCTTTTAGGAATCTGTAAGAAACAGGATTTGGAAAAGACGTTTTGGAAAGAACTCTTGAATAGAATTGTATTTTAACAATGAGACTCAATTTGCATTTGCAATATGAAATAAAAGAAGACAGGGAAAATTTACTATTTATTAGCAATGCATATATCGAGGGAATACATAAATGTATGGATGAAAGTAAACATAAATGCATTGATCTATGTGTACATGTGTCCATGCAAGGTGGTAAGTAAACAAGAATGTATATATGCCTATGTGCGGAAAGCTACAAAAATGTCTGAAACAATTTGCATTTGAGAGATATTAAAAGAACATTTATGATCGGAACAAAAGAATCATACATTATTGTTTTTTGACCAAGTGTATTAAGGATATCCAACAATGCACTTGAATGCATGGATATATGTAAATATTTACAAAAATTGACTATACATTTTAGCCTCCAAGAAACTGTGATATGTGCTCTTAGTTATCTGCAATAAACATGAAATAGTATAAAACATTTTCAAAGGAAGTCCTGAATACAACTCTATGTTGTCATAGTTATTTTGAAAGCCCTCAGTGTTTAATTGCATAACCTTGATATTTTTTTCAATTTTTCCTTTGGTATGGTGTGAATTTTGTTCTAATGGATGAAGGTATATTTGAGCTATAGATAGATAAAGATGTGTAAGGATGGTAAAGAAGTATGAGTCATGTAAGTGCAACAAAGAGAAGGAATTGAGAGAATGATGTAATGCAAGTAAGGTATATAAATGCCTTATGGAAAGTATTAGATATGGGAAGGAACGATATGTGAAATTGGATGTGAGAATGAATGGCATGTAAATTATATGAATTTATCATCTTCAAGTTATACGCTTAAAATTAAATGCAAGATATAAAAAATTGAATGAGTGAGTTGGATTGAGAAAAAAAAGGAATGTAAGACATTGGTGTGATGCAAGAGAAGCATATAAATGTATTTTGAAATGTATTTGATTTGAGAAGAAATGATGTGCACGGGTGGAAATGGGAATGAGTGGATTCGATAGGGTATGAAGTGAACTTTTGTTCCAAGCAAGGGTGGAAGAATTTGTATTTTTTTATTGGTTATGCTTTTTAAAATCATCATATTGCTGAATGTCTCAATACAAATATAAAAGAAAGACTAGTGTCTCATTTCTCACTCTCCTTTGGACTAAACAAAGTTCCAAGATCCTTGAGCTTCCTCGAAATGTGACAAGAGATGAATAGATAAAAAAATATATTGATATTTAAGGATGCAAGAGTGAAAAGAGAAACAACAATGAACATTAGCACCTTTACGTGGGTGCATGTCCACATTCGCAGTAACAAATTTCCTTTATGACCTTATCAATGAAGCAAACATGTATTATTATTTTGTTTGAAGTATTGAATGCAAATAATCTTAAACATTTTTAACAATGCTTGAGGTATGCATGTATAGATGTATGCATGTTCACAGAATGCAGAGAGTGTAAAGCATACATGACATGTGAACAAGAAATTTGAATGGAAAACAGTGAAATCAAGTAAAAATACAAATCTGTGAAAGCATAGCAATGCTCAAGTAGCATTTGAAGTAGGAAGCGAAAGGAAAACAGGGAAAACAAATTATATACCAGCAAAGCATATATCAAAGGAATGCATAAATATATGGATCCATGTGAACATTTGTGCATGGTAAAATGTATAGATGTGTCCATGTAATTTGGTACAAAAAGAACAATCTATAAATGCATGTGTAACCTATTGAAACTACTGTACAAACTTTAAAGCAAATGCATTTTCCCTTCTATTTACTTTCATTGTACATCTTAAATGGAACTTGGGTTTGGCATTGTTGCAATGCATTTGGATACTTTGATTGTAAAGTAATAGTTTAGATCATTTTAATTGTAATTGATTCAAATCTTTCCTTGAAATACGAAGGATTCATCTGAGTCTTGTAGGCAATGTAAAGTTGTTCTATAGAGAGAACTTTGGAACCAATGAGTTGTTATCAAGGATAGAGGAATACTGTTAAATATTGTGGTTATTGTCCTCATAGGCACACATGGTAAATATGGAAACATATAGAAAGCAAGTTAACTCTTGAATAATCCCATGAAACATAGTCTTTGTATGCATCCATGCATACAGGTTTGCATGTATATATGTGTGCATGCAATTATGTATATATGAATGCATGTATCTATGTTGCCATGTATGTATTTGTATATATAACAGATTACTGTTGCATTTGCTTTAAATTCTTTTTTGTGGATGGCGCCAGCTAGCCATCCAGTGATATTGTGATTAAACAGTTAAGAATAAGTGCTAAATAATTGAAGTAAAATTACCCCATTCAGTTTTGAAGCTTTTGGCGTTCAGTGGCAGTCTTTGAAGCTTAAATTTCACAGTATATGTAGAATTTTACCAAATAGCTCTATCATTCATGATCATTTAGGCAAGTTCATATTTTATTATTCATCCTTGTATTGTCCCATATCTAAATAATTAGGCAATTGCTAGTTAGCCTTTAAGTACCTAGCAATTCAAAGAAAGAAGTGATTGCAATTAGGTTTGTGTGCATTTGAACTATCAATCAAAGGCAAGTAAGAAACAAGCCCTAGAAAACCATGTTGGTGTTAATGTGTTGAATACCATGTATTTGTGCATGGGTGTATATGAATACTATGAGTTGTGATTTCTACCATTGTGTAGTGCTTACTATTACTTGTTCAAGCAAGCGATATGCAAGTAGAATTCATAGTTCATAGCATCCAGATACATTGAAGGACAAATACAAATCAAGGTTGTTAGCATCCTGATAAGAAAGATGATGAGATACATCCAATTAATGTATGTCACAACATCTTATAAACAATAATTCCTATCAAACGTAGATGAAACCTTCACATTTCAACACAAAAATTCGAATAAACAATACTAAAAGTAGTTTAAAATATGAATTTATAATCAAAGTATACAATTGCCTTAAAGCACTATGAAACTCTACTTGGATTTGTTGCATCGGACAGAGTAAAAAGTGAAAAGCAATATTTGTTAAATCTGATTACACATTATAGGCTTGAAGAAACTGTTATACGCGCTTTTAGGGATCTGTAATAAACAAGGTTTACAAAAGGCATTATGAAAATAACTCTTGAATAGAACTATATGTTATGAGTGTTATTTTTGAAGCCCTCAGTGTTTATTTGCATAACCTTGATATTTTCTTCATCTTTTTCTTTGTTTGGTATGGTGTGAATTTTGTTGTGATGGATGAAGGTATATTTGAGGTGTAGATAGATAAAGATATGTGAATGTTAAAAAGAACAATGAGTTATGCGAGTGGAACAAAGGGAGTGAATTGAGAAAAGGGTGAGATGCAAATAAGCTGTATGAATAAGTTATGAAAAGTATTTGACATGGGAGGAAAGGATATGGGATGGTGGATATGAGAATGAATGCGAATGTAAATGGTATGAATTTATTGTTTGGAAGTTATATGCTTACAATTAAATGGAAGAAATTAAAATTTCAATGAGAGTGCTGGATTTAGTGAAAAGAGGAACGCAACACATTGGTATGAGGCAACAGAAGCAAATAATTGGATTTTGGAATGTATTTGATTTGAGAAGAAAGGACGTGCAAGGGTGGAAATGGAAATAAATGGAATCAATAGGGTATGAAGTTATTATTTCTTGTAACAAGGGGTGGAAGAATGTCTAGTTTGGTATTGGTTATGCTATTAAAAATCATCATAGGGCCGAGTCCGTCAATATAAACATAGGAAAGAGACCCATGTTGCATTTCTCACTCTCCTTCATACTGAACAAAGTAGTGAGATCCTTGAGCTTCCTCGAAATGCAACAATAGAAGAGTGGATATAAAAATATAATGTTCTTATGCATACACTATGGAAAAAATAAATATGGAAGAACATAAAAACAGAGAACATGTGAATGTTGATGGAGTGGAGAACATTAAATACATGGAGAGATAAATACGTAAAGGTAACCACAGGTATATGCATGGATGCATCAACAGACACATGTATACACTGAAAACATAACTACATGGAGAGATGGACATATGAACACATGTATACATGGATATATGCATATTTGGATATAGGTACAAATGCGTATGTTACATGGAAGGATGTATTCATATGCATATGCAAATATGGATGAAGTCATATATCCATATATGTATGTATGGACAATATGCATAAATGTATGTCAACATATAACTTTTAATTTTGTTATATTGGAAAACTAGCACTATTCTGATAAATCAAGATTGGAAAATTAGCATTTAGCTGTTTCTATTTATCTGAATAGCTTTATAAATTATTGTTGTTATTGAAAATCAGTGAAATGCGATTGTATAGATTGATTAAATAAACTTAAGCAAAGGCATAGTTTATATAATGAGTGAGTAGAAATATGTGCTACTTGAATGTAAATTAAATGCATTGAAATATCAGGAAAATGCGAACACATGGAGAGATGAAAATAATTGAAGCAAATGCATTATATGGCATGTGGGAGGTGGGGAAGGCGCTAGAATTGCTTGATGGCCATGGGCAGCTAGGATACTTTGGCGATTAGCGGCCATTTGGCCAAAGACAGAGAAAGACCAATACATGGATGCATCAGTCCACACATGCATATATACATGTATCCATGAAAAATACCGAAAGATACATATATAGGTGGATGTGTGTATGCAATTCATAGGTGCATATATGCATAAATCAATGTATACATGCACCCATAGACACAGTCATACATATATAGACATATGCATGTAGAGATGGCAAGATATGCATAAATCGTTATATGCATGGCTGCATCTATGGATACATAGATACATATGCATTTACTTAGGGAGTTTGATTCTGAATCCATATGCATAATTTTGATTTAAACTAGTGGCTGAAGGTACATAGTTTACTGAAACAAAATAAATGCATTGAATGGCATCTGACCAAAGGGGAAACTGCTTGGATTGCTAAATAGTCTTTGAATATATAACAATCAAAACAGAGAAGTAAGTATAAGTATCCATGGGAACATTCCACATTTTGACCTTTCAATCAAAGTCAATTAACAAAGTAGCAGTGAGACCTACAGAAACTTCAAGGACTATGCCGATAGAAAACTATATTTTGAACAATGGCTAGACAATCTGTTGACATTGCTCTAGAAACTTTGAAGCAAATGCATTTTTGCTTCTATTTACTTTCACTGTACATCTTAAATGGAAGTCAGGTTTTGCATTGTTACAATGTATTTGTATACTTTGATTATAAAATCATAGTTTAGATCATTTTAAGTGTTATCCATTCGAATCTCTTCTTGAAATACAAAGGATTCATCTGAGCCTTGCAGGCAATGCACAATTGTCCTATAAAGAGAGCTTTAGAACCAATGAGCTGTCATATATACATGGGTGCATGAATCCATAGATGCATATATACATGTATCCATGCAAGTTATTGATAGATGCATACATACATGGATGTGTGTATGCAATTCATAGGTGCATATATACATAAATGAAGGTATACATGTACCCATAGATACAATGATAAATATATAGACAAATGCATAAAGAGATAACAAGAAATATGTACAAATCGATATATGCATAATTGCACCTATGGATACATAGATACATTATGAAATGAGGAAAAAGACACATTTATATATGAATTTATTTTTAGAGTTTGATTCTGAATCCATATGCATACTTTGATTAAAAGTAGTGGCTGAAAGTACACATTTCATTGATACAAAATTGATGCATTGAATTGCATCTGACTAGAGGGGAGGCTGTTTGGATTGCTATTTAGTCTTTGAATATATGACAATTAAAAGAGATAAAAAAGTATAATTATCCTTGGGAACATTTCACATTTTGACTTTTCAATGAGAATGAATTAACAAAGTAGCAGTCAGACCTAAAGAAGGTTGAAGGACTATGCTAATAGAAAACTATATTTTGGACAATGGCTAGACAATCTCTTGAATCTGCTTTAAAAACTTTGAAGCAAATGCATTTTTCGTTCTGTTTATTGTCATTGTACATGTTAAATGGAAGTTGGGTTTCAGATTGTTGTAGTGCATTTGGATACTTTGATTATAAAATCATAGTTTAGATCATTCTTAGTGTTATCCAATTGAATCTTTTCTTGAAATACCAAGGATTCATGTGAGTCTTGGAGACAATGCACAACTATGCTATAAAGAGAGCTTTGGAAGGAATGAGCAAGTAAAAGAAAACTGAGGAAAGAAAGTATGTTTGCTGACATTGCTAATCTCACTGTGTGCTTTAAACCTCTAAAGTAAAAGAAAACTGAGGAAAGAAAGTATTTATTGCCTCAAGTAACTGGTTTCTGGTTCTGGATACTGTAATTATTGTCCTCATAGGCATACATGCAAAGTATGGAACGATATAGAAAGCAGCTGAACTCCTTAATAATCCCATGAAACATAGTCTTTGTATGCATCCATGTATATAGGTTTGCATGTGTATATGTGTACATGTAATTATGTATATATGTTAGACAGTATGTATTTGTGCATAGGTGCATAAGGATGGTATGTATCTCTAGAATTTAGATTGCATAGGTAACATGTAGTTCACAGTCATCTAGTTAGAGTAATATGATGACTCTGTGCATATTGGTATTTAATTCTGGAAGTTGATGTTTCCAAAGTTGTTTTTTTTTAATCTGGAAAGTAGTAAAGACATACATATATGCGTGGATGCATCTAAAGGTAGAAGAATACATAGAAACATAGTTACATGGATAGATAGATAGATGCATAGTAGGATACATAAATGCTTAAATATACATGTATGGAAATATCCATGGATTGCATATGAAGTTGCATAGATACTTATATCCATGGCTACATGTGCACATAGATACATGTATTGTAGTACACATGGATGCATGTAGAAGTGTTACTGCAAGCAAGATGCATGGTTGCATGCGAGGCTTGTAAAGTTTATATTTTTTTTATTACTGCAAAGCGGTCTCATAAAGAGAGGTTTGGAACGAAAATTATGTCAACATGTGTGGTAATGAGAGTTTTCTCCTTGAACCTTGTTATATATTGAAAGAGTAACTAGCAATGCAAACAGCGGTCCCTATAGCCAGATGCCATTGAATGCATTGAGCTTGCACCAGTGCATTATGTACCTTCATCCACTAGTTTGAATCAAAGTATGCATATGGATTCAGAATCAAAAGCTCTTTCCTGTGAACGTATTCTAAATTTTCCTATGCATTTTCCCAGAATGCTTTTAACCGGCAGCATTGGCCAATCACATTTTTCCATTGAACATATTACTTTTTTTTTTTTGGTACAGATTTGCATTTGGAGAGCTATTTTATATATTGGAAAATTAGCATTTATCTATTTTTCTATTCGTCCGAGTAGCTTTATAAATCATTTTCGTTTTAAAAATTCGGAAAATGCAAACCCATAAATTGATTAAATAAATTTAAGCAAAGGCATAGTTTAAAAGTTGGTGGCTAGAGGTACGTAATCCATGAATGCAGATTAAATGCATTAAAATATCAGGAAAATGTAAGCATAATGCATGAATGCAAAGTAAATGCATTAAATGACATCTGGCTAGAGGTGAATGTGCTGGTGTTGCTTGGTGAACATGGATGGACAGGGTACTTTGGCCATTTAATATAGAGTTAAGCCACTTGCTATGCATCTTTATTACTTTGTGTGTGTTGTTTTTGTGTTCTGTAAGCTTGTGTTGTGAAAACCTAGAATCTGCAATTGCTTTGAGCTTTCATGCTATAATGAAAGCATACAGGATAAAGGAATTTTGTGACCTGTTATGGTTAATGTGCTCATAGGCACATATGCAAAATATGGAAACCAATAGAGAGCCCGAATTGTTCGCAAAACTTATTCGAAATGTAGTCCGAAAATTGGTTAAATGCATTAAAATATGAAGCTGCATAGCTGATCAATTAAAAATTAAGGAAAGGCATAGTTTATCCAAACTGGTGGTGAGCGTCATTGACCATGTATTTAAATTAAATGCAAATGGCATACAGCTCAAAGGTGAAGGCGATTGAAGTAACAAATTTTACACGTGTGTCGGGGTACTTTGGCGAGGAATTTTAATGTTGGGCATCCCATGAACAATAGAACTATTCAACGATGCGCTGGAAGCGCCAATAATTATTGGAAAAGAACATTAAATGCCATGATTCAAATGGCAGACAAATTCCACGAGTCGCCGGTATTCTTGAAATGCAATGAAAAAACTACTATAAAGGCATAAGACAAGGTTGTGTAACATATTGCCATTCCTGTATCTAATTTCTTTGAACATGAATGCTTTATACACTTGATTGCAATAGTAACATGTCTACGAAAATTGGACAATAGAGATCATAAATCAGTAGTTTTTAGTGTCAGTATATATGTATCCTAATACACATAAGCCTATATGGCATTCACAAAAAATAGTTACTATGTACAATGAAACAGTTAATTAGTGTTAATTAGTGTTACTATATGCATTATCCATATAACATAATAAATTGGTATAAGGCTAGAGTGGCAGATCCATAAACACATGGACGCATGTATACGCAGTTGCATACAGGGATACGTAGAAGCTTAAATGAATACATGGACACATGAACGTAATGGTATATTGCATATGAGAATATAGCGTATATACGTAATGAATACACATATGTCTGATGAAAGCTTAACAGTAGTTTAATGTGTGCTCACATTTAGGTGCGATGGAAAAGTGACTATAAAATTACAATGCATGAGACTTGGTTACTATGCTTTCGCCAAAATGGAAAATCAAGAGGAAAATAACCATTCTTGTCTCAAGTAACTTGTTAATGGGTCTAGAGTGTGCAAAAATAACAACTTCTAACTAGTCACCATAAATTCTTGAAAGCGTAAGAATCATAAAGCAAATTTTGGAAAAGCTAGGAAGTACAGAATGCAAAAGGGAACATTTAAACTATATAGTTTGAATGGCATTATACATGGAGAGATAATAATTATTGAACATATATGTCAGATGTACATAGAGAACCATTGTCTTCATAGGTGCAAAAACAAAATCAGAGTTTCAGATGTCCATATTCTAGAATACTTTAACATAGTAACCTATAGAAGTGTCTAAATGTATAATAGCAATAAAGTATTTTTAAACCAAAGATGTCTGTAACATGTGAGAACCAGTGAAATGTCTTGGAGCATGGAAAGGTGAAAAAGTAAAAGTCTGAACAATGTAAATCTCTGCTCCTCTATTCCTAGTTTCCTGTAAAGCCAACAAAATCCTATGTATTAGAAACATAGTTTGTATGAATAATGATTTGAGGTATTGGTTCAAAAGAAAAAAAAGTTCACATATGAATGACTTTACCTTAAATGACATCTGCGGCTGGTATAAATTACAAATGGTTTCAACAATGGCATTGAACGAATTCCCGAAAGAGCTAAAATGTCCTTCAACCCGATTGAGAATCGTGGGATGGACCATCACTATTTTAGGCTTGTCCAGCCATCTCGAAGTGCTTCGCCGGTTTGAGAACCTTTGCGTTGGGAAAGCAGGACTAGTTGCATGGTGGCCTGGTCAATTGAAGACTGAATTGTTTGATTGTCATAAGTTGTTATGGTGGTTTTAAGTTGTAAACAGAATGTATAATTGACTTGCTGGTTGCACTGTTTACAGTGAGCAGTTTTTTCTTGGAGTGTGCCATAAGTAGTAAATTTGAATTTGCATTTTGGGCAACATGCATGAAATGGATTGGAAAATGCATTTTCTGATTTTAGAGTACCAGAAACCTATAGAATATGGTTCAAAATTGTTAGAGAAGACAAAAATACAAGTTTGGATGAACTAGATTTTTTTTAAAAGAATGTTGTTACCTTGAAAGTTGAATGTAGTACGCTGTTGAGTTTTTCCAAGCTTCTTTTGTCATTCAAGGTATAGATGAATGTTGATCTACATGTGTGAAATGTGTTCCTTTGATCTGTTTTTCTTACAACATTCTTGAAAAGCATTGCAGGTGTTTTATTTGTATGCAACTGGTCTTCGAGTGCAAAGTACTGTTGCTCATATGTTGACCGTAATAGCAACTGCAATTCAATGAGACGATTAGATTTTGTTCCAAAAATTGTTATGGAGGCGATTGCAGAACATTTAAAGCTTGAAACTGAAAGAAGAGGTAAAAGTTCTGTGGACTGAAATACCTGTGCCCTGTCTATGTCAGTGTGGCCATCTTTGATGTCAATTGCAAATTGGGTACCCATTTTTCTGGCACCAACTACCAGTGCAGCTATTGTGCCCGGAATTTGGGTACTCATTCTGATTATTAGCGCGGTGGTACGTAGTTGCCTTGGGGATGATTTTGTATAGCAGCGAGCGGGGGAATGTTTTCGATCTCTTTGCCGTAGTACATTAAAAATAAAAGTAAATCTGGGCCGCACCACAGTATGTCATCCCTGGAAGTTGCAGCAAATCTGATGTTGAATAAGCGACCCCCGGGGCTATTTGGAAATCGCGGTAGATGGGCAGGATATCCACTAACATTTAGCATTGATTGTCATTTAAGCGCGTGTCCGGATCAGCCATTAGCATTTCAGTGTGGTGGCCTTATCCATTGTTTGCTTTAGCGGACTGGCAAGGACATCCACCACTGGAAGGTGTCTCAACTCTTCGGCATTTAGGCGTTCAATTGGAAACAATTCTGGTTTCTTGACTCGCATTACCACAAGGAACAAAGGATAGTGTCCAGGTAAAGTATTCTGGTACTGTATTGGCAGCAGGCGGTTAGTGATTACCATAGCGTAGGCAGAAGCTTACTATACCATTGCAATGGCGGTTCATTTTCTTGATAACCAATTGCACCTATCTTTGGTACATATTTTTGGTCGCAAAATTGGAACAATGTTATTTGAATATTTGCAAGCCGGATTTGGGCGGGAATGGTGTATGAAGGAATAATAATACTATGGGAACTTTACTACCATTGTCTTGGAGTCTTCTTGTTGGGGTTTGGGTAACCGCCTTTTTAAGTTTCATCCATGAAGTCTCGCTATTCGTGGATATAATCATTGGAAAAGACATTAGGATGCATAAAGGGTGATATAGAATCGCAAGTTCTATAAGAGTTGAATTACAATTATTCGCAACATGAAATTTTTAGGAGAATTGGTTATTGATGGAATCCAATAGCCGATATATGGAGTGAGCATATGGCGGTTCATTGGACCAAATGTGATCAATGACTGAATTGCCTATGTTGTGTTGTTGGTTCAACATAAATTGTATGTTGTTGTGTTGCATATAACTGTGAAGCATTTTTTTGTCTCTGCTTTCTATAGACATGTCAACATTAAAATCGCCTAAAATGTACAACATGTTTTTTGAATTTGTGGACCCAATAATTATTTGCAACATTGCAATTACTTCATCTATGGCAGTTGCAGGTCTTGCATAAATATTACAAACATTGATTTCATTGTTAGATAGCATTATTGTTAATGTGATAGCTTCAATATTTGAAGTTCCATGTTGTGTTGTTTTTGACAAGAGCAAATGTTTCTTGGTTAAAGTTGCTATGCCATGTATGTTATGTACAGAGAAGCTATCAAAATTCTGCAGCAAGGTATTTAGCTCTAAGGGATGCATATGTGTTTCTTGAAGACACAAGATATCATATTGCATTATGCCATAGTCATTGACAATGTCTTCTGCATGTGCTCTTAAGCTGCGAGTGTTCAATGTACATAGGATCAAATGCGATTTTTTTTTTGAACATGTGTCTAGATTATCAAGTTGCCATTGTGCACATGTCTGAAGACGAGACATTTCTAGTTGTATTTTGTCTTTAATTTTAAAGTTTTTTGCAGTTAAAGGTTGTAACAGGAACAATGATTCTACTGATTTTGTTCGTGATAGAGCTGTATAGGCTAGTCCATGCTGTCTAATGCCTATGGGATCAAAAGCCAAGGCTTCCATTGTTAATCCTTGGGATCGATGTATGGTTCGTGCACATGCTACTTGTACTTGGAATTGTTTTCTAGTTGTAATTTTCTTGTTTATTGTTATTTTCTGGATTGGCCTAGCAATGCGTTGGATAGGCACCCAGTCTTTGTCAATGATAGTAGAATAGCAATGTGCTAGTTTTGTGCGCTGGTGATGTCCAATTGATGGGTCATTAAATTTAATCCAAACAATATCAATATTGTTTTGTGATGTATATGCTTTAAAAATTCCATCTGAACCATTGACGAGGCCATCTTGAAAATTTTAATTGCCTGCATAAAGCTCAACAAGAATGTTTGGTTTCAAGCATATTTGTGATGGAAGTGTCATTGTGTGACTATACACTCGTATTGCATTAAGGTCCTCGTTAACTTCATCTATTGCATCTAGCACAATCATTTGGGCTGGAATGATTGATAACATTTTGTTGTTATGTGCTTGAACGTCTACTCTCCTATAGAAAAGGTGTGGAAGCAATGGATCTAATGGTACAAGACGAAAGCAAATTTTGTTGATATAGTCTATGTCATGAGTTGTCTGAATGCCTACTCGTAGTCTATTAAGAATTGAAATAAATATTTCATCTTTTTGTCTCATGGTAGTCACCAATGAATAGCATTTTATGTGGTCTTTCCAGAAACTATAAGGCATCAATTCAATTGGAGTAGGCCTATTATCAAAAACCACAGAATCAAGGACAGGTTGTGCCTGGTAAAGGTCACCACAAAATATGGTATCAAGGTTCCCAAAGTATGCTGTAGGCATTTTCCTTATGTCTCGTAGTCTTCTATCAATATACCGTAGAAATGTTGAGCCAACTAATGATATCTCGTCTAGAAGAAGTATGCGCAATTGATCATAGTGCTTTGACATAGTGTAAAGTACTTCAGTGTTCAGGGGCAGGAATTCTGATGTATTAAAAGGTATGTGAAATGTTGAATGCAATGTGAATCCCCCTATGTTATATGCTTCTTTACCTGTATATGCAGTTAATAAGCCCTTGGGTTTTTCTGGATTATTGTCAATAGAATTGCTATACATGCGAATGAGAGCTTGGTAGATGGCTTTTGCTGTAAAATTCTTCCCTGTTCCAGCTCCTCTAGTAAAAAACAAGTGCAATGGCTTTTGTGGATTTTTCATCTTTTTTATGAGAACATCGTTAACAATTGCTTGTTGTCCTTTATTTAACATTTGTCTTAACTTGTAGTATTCATTGTTATCTATAATCTGTGGGTGCTTTGCAATTTGAAATCCATTGGAGTATGTGGTATTTGGGTTAGAATGACCTATGTTTGGAAGGTCTATTTGAATGTCATATAGTTCTTTCTGGGAAAGCTTTGGTTGCATTGGCAGGTCAATAAGCTTTTCATCTTCAAGAGACTGAAGATCATTTATAGCTTTGTCAATGTCACCCCATGCGGAGTTTGGGCTGTGGACAAACTTTGCACTGTTTGTTTGAATGGTTTGTCCATGATACATGTATGCATGTTCCCAACAATCAAAGTTTTGTTTTATTGTATGCTCATTAATGGTAAATGGAACATAGAGAACCAATTGCTCTCTACAATGATTCTCTAAATCAAAGTGTTTGTTGAAATTGATAAACCGTATAACATTGGGTTTGGCCTTTGGTTCAATTTTAGCACCGTATTTGTTGTATCTTGAAAAAAATTCTGCAAGACATATGTCCACCATTGTTTCAGGGCGTTTTAAATAGTAGTCTAAAATAGATTTTGCAAGAACGTTTTCTGATTCATCTGGCTCATTGCTCAATTGTTTAACAAATTTGAGTATAAATGTACGATCATTGTCAGATCACGTATCAATTTAATGGCAATGATAGAACAATATGTGTAGCTTGCTGTGATGACATTTGCTACAAGTTAAGCATGGCATTTCCAAGTTTACTCACCATTCGTATTGCATCAATATTGTCTTGCTTGTGGTCTGTACGTATTCTTTTGAATGCATATGTCATTGACTTGTCTACTTTTGCAATATATGAGCTACAATACATAGCAGCAGCATATGCATTTAGGACAAATTGTGCATTTGTATTAGCCTTCCAAAGATCTGGAATCTTCCTTGAAAAACTATTGTTCCATATTTGTGATGGTTTTCTTTGTAAGAAAAGTGTGGGCTTGTTTATTGTTGAGCTCAAAGCTTCAATGTATTCATTGTCACTTAAGTTTAATTCTTTTAAGAACATTTAAAAAGTGAATGTTTCATCATAGTTTGCTTTTTGGAGTTTTGAGAAGATATAAGTGGCATTTTTAGTTATCGCTTCAGTCTTTTGGACTATTGGTAAAAGTATAGTTGACTTTTGCATTGGTGGGAAAGGAAAATTGTACCTACAAAGTTGTTTTCTTGATCTCTTGCATTTCTTTATATGATGGTGTTTGTGTAACATTGCCAAAGCAGGTTCCAAATTTTGAGTGTCACAGGTAATATACTTATCAACAAAAGCTATGACGTCTGTGTTGTTATTTTCTGTGTAGATTGGTGCATTTTTAACCCATATGAGGAAATGATCATGTTCATTTCCTCGTTTTTGGAACTCAGTGACTGAGAAGTAATCAATGACATTTCCAAAGAAAGAGTCATCTGTAAGTATCAATTTTTTAATTGCATTGATTCTATGTTTATAGTAACATGCACAAGTGATAGGATCTTTCTTGATTAGTTCAAATTTGTCAATGTGTGTTGGGTGATTAGATTCTTGACGGTTTTGTGCTAATTGGTGTAGATTGTGCAACTTTTGTAATGTTTGAATTAGTGGATCCCAATTTTGCTCAGCACTAGAGAAAGTGATGAAAAATGTCGGTGGTCCTAGTTGTCGAATCATAGCAAATACATTTTTATTAAGTTGTTGTGAATAGTTTGGAGAGATTCTTATTCTTTTGAAATCAACGTATCCAATATCTGATTTAAGAATTTTTTCTAGGTTTGGTTTGTTTTTAACGTCTTTCGCAAATAGCTTCTGCCCTTTCAACTGGCCCTTGCGGATTCTTATTGTCACTATGGACAGTACTTGTTGTATTAGAACCTTAATAGCTTTGAAAAAAATGTTTGTTGTATGATATGCAAATTGTCTTTGTGACTATAAGAGCTCCCAGCATATTATTTTCTGATACGTAAAGTTTTTTACAATGTCATTATCACGTGGCTTGCCAAAGAATAAAGTTGGGAAATTCATTTCTTCAGCATAAATGTCCTTAAATATTCCAATTGGATACTTGTGCTCTGCAGGTGCAATTTCAATAATCTTGTCCTCCATGTTATGGATACTTCTAGACTCAGTGAATCCATGGATCAATGTTTCTGATGGGTTTTCATTTTCCATTTCACTGTCTGATTCTGTTTCACTTGTATTTTGTGGACTATTGGCTTCGTTTTCCTTAGTGCATTGGAGAACTTCTTGCCAATCTTGGTTTATGTGGACTTTGTGCATTTTGTATAATGGTGTCCTTGTTAATTGAGTCAAAGCTTGCATGATGACATTTGGGCGCACCATGCCTTTTTGAAATGCATTTTTGTATTTTAAGCGTCTTTTCAATGAAACAACAATTGTTTGTGTGTTGTTAATTGATTGTGGTAATGCTCTTTGTACAATGTTCATGTCAACAGGGACATTTATAATAGAACCTGTCAGGCCTATTTGAGACCTTTTGAACCCTAGTTCCCAAATCTGTGCAAATGCAATTCTAAGTGAGACAAGTCGTTCTTCTAGAGGAGTTAAGTTTTGCACATAGCACAATGGTCTGTTAGTTCTTATTTTCTGTGGCATAGCATACTTTGGAATAGTGGACTATTTCAATGCAAAGTAGCATACATTGCATATGAGATCTGTGAATGGTAAGGAATCTGATTGTACTAGCTCACAGTATAGTTGTTTTTGTTTTTCTTTGAAAATCCTGATGTCCTTGTTGAAACAGAGCACTTGGAAAATTGCACATGAGTGTTTTGGTGTATCTTGTCTTGCTGTTTTATAAATTTCTATTGGTGTCAATGTTTTTTTTTCTTTGGGTTGCTAGGTACACTTTTTTTTTGTTTTTCTTTTCTAATCAAGTTCTTCAGGTGATTAAGTCTTATTGTTGATTTATGTTTAAAATTGTTTGCTATGACAAATGGTATCAAATTTTCCTTGTTTCTAGGCAAAGCATGTGGCTTGGTCAAGTAAGTATTTTTGTATTGTGGACAATTTCTGATCAACTTTTTAAGTTGGAGTAAGCTTGTTGAGCATAGGCGAGTTAGATTTTGGGCTTTGATACTTAGAAGCGGCTCAAAATGTCCAGCCAAAGGGTTTGTATCATGGAACAGTATAGAGACTGATTTTGTATATCCAGAATCATTGAAATCTAAGTACTTTCTTGATGTTGTCAATGACCAGAGGCTTATTTGTATTTTTAACCATTTGGATATCCAGTGAATGCAAAACAAGTCACCCCACAATCCACGCTCACCATGGTCTATGCATGAGCTTGCAGACAATCGCATCTTGCGGAAGTATGTTTCTTGATCATGTACTTTGTGCAATGCATATAGAGTACTAGGATTTAGTTCATTGTTATATGATTTAATTGCTTCTTTGTCCTTTTTTGAAAGCAAGCCAGGAAATAATCTATAGCTCCATTGCGTAATTGAGTTGAGGTGTACTGGTTGTTAAGTAGCACTTGAAGCGAATCAAACAAACAATCACCAACATTGTATGCAAATGTGCTTAATCTACAAAGGCCTTCAGCTTTAAGGACATTGTCAATGTTTGATATTTGAGGATACTTTGGGCACGGTTTTTTTATTTCATGTGAACTTATGGGATTTTTTGAACTTATGTTTTGTGTTTCAATTTCTAACAATGGTTCAAAGTGTCCACTTAAAGAATTCATGTCATGAAATAGTATAGAGACTGATTCTATGTAGTCAGAACTATTGAATTGTAAGTACCTTCTTGCTGTTGTTCTTGACCAAAGGGAGATTTGTATATTCAACCATTTGGATATCCAGTGAATGCAAAATAGGTCACCCCACAATCCACTTTCTATGCAATTTGCTTGTGGCTATGCAGATAACTGCATTATGCGGAAGTATGTTTGTGGATCACGTACTTTGTGCAATGTATATAGAGTATCAGGGTCTAGTTCATAGTTGTATGATTTTATTGCTTCTTTGTCCTTGTTTTTAAGGCAATTCAAGAAGTAATCTATAGCTCCATTTCGTAATTGAATTGATGTGTAACGATTGTTAAGCAATAGTTGTAATGAGTCAAACAAACAATCACCAACATTGTATGCAAAAGAACTCAATCTACAAAGTCCCTCGCTCTTAAGCACGTAGTCAATGTTTGATATTTGGGGCACTTAGTTAATTCATAGGTGTCAAGGTCTATCATTTTCTTTGTTTTTTGTGTAACCTAATGTGTTTGGGTATAGCAAATGCTGAGTATGAATAGCATTTAACACTAGTATCTAGATTACAAAATCTATAATTGTTAACATTGTCGGTTATGTTCTTTCACTCAATAGCATTCGATAGTATGAATCATGTTGTCGAGGATCTTGGAAGTTAATAATCTCTATATATGTTGGAAAATGGATCTTGAGTAGTAGCAGAAGCCTACGTAACATACCACACAGCAAATAATTTAATAGAAGCACAAGGGGAAAATAGTATTAATTCTTCAACCTGACCTTGTTATCCATTGTCCCCCAGCAGGATTGTATATACTTATTCCTGTTACATTGCCAAAGTGGATAAATGAGTACAATGCATGATGTATACTTTTATTGCCACAAACATAAAACAATATTTTTAGGTAGCTTTGTCTACATGCAACAATTGGTTGACAAGAATCTTTTTTGCTCATATTGTCAATCTCAGTCTATGGTATTTAAATGTTTTGTGTTATTGGATTCCTTTGTTGCTATGTACTTCTAAGCGACTGATTTTTTTTTCAAAGAACAAATGATTTTAAGAGCTATTCAGATATACATGAATTAAGTGGCATGTAGAGAATAGTTTGACATATCTTTTATGTTTATAGAAAGTCAGGGAAATGCAAAAGCATTGTTTGATCAAAGAAGATCTATGGCTTTTCTTATTTGTGGGAATAGCTTTTAAGATCAGTTGTGTATAGACAATTTGAGGGAAATGCAAAGACATAGGTTCATTGAGCAAAAGTGAAGGCATGGATTGATTAAATAATTTTAAAAAGAGATTGAAACTCAGAAGTGCAGCCACACAGTGCATACATGCAAAGAAAATGCATTAAATAGCATGTGGGTCAATGAGAAACTGCTGCAATGGCCTGGTGCACATCTATAGCCAGGCTACTTTGTCCATTAGCTATAGACTTTAGTCAGCTGTTAAGCATCACTATTACTTTGTGCGTATTGTTTTTCTATTCTAGAAGTCTCTGTTCTAGGAGATTTTATAGCGATTAAGCAAACTTTGTTATAGTTATAGTATCCAGAACCAGAAACAAGTTACTTGAGGGAATAAATAGCTTCTTTCTTCTGTTTCAATTTTACTTTAGAGGTTTAAAGCACATAGTGAAATTGGCAATGTGAGCAAAAAAAAACTGTGCTTAATGTCATTTTGCATGTAAGCAAGACCATGGAAATATATTGCATCATGTCTATGAGTGACGTAGTACATCATTCATTGTACTCATGTGCCATGTCAGCTTTTGAAATTAACTTTGTAAGCTTTTATTTGTAAAACAGGAAGATTAAACATATGTTAACTTGTAAACTGCATAGCAACTTGCCACAGCTATAAACAGTCCTATGAAAAAATTGCCTTAAATGCATATAGGTAAAAACCAGCTGACATAAAACAAAGACTTATGGCTCTAAATGCTATTTGAAACTGCAAACAGGGTTTAAAAATTATACGCTAGCAGTTCATTCTATTCTATGGATATTGTATAGAGGAAGTATAACATACTAACACATAAGCAAAACCTTTTCTATTGCTCGAAGACAAATTACTATTGCAATTGTGGATAATGCATTTTTCTGTTTGCATATATGGAAACAGCCCTCTAAATCATTTATGTTCAAAGAAATGAGGAATACAAGATGACAAAATGAATACATGGAAAAGAACTTTATGCAGTTATTATATTGAAGAATTTCAATTGCATTTCAAGAAAAGCAAAAAGACAAATTGGAAAACTGACCTTGTAATCTGCTATCGAATGATCAAGTATACTTGTACAAATGTAGAAATTGTGATAGGGACAAGCAATCTTTCCTAGTGTAGTTTGTGCGTAATTGTTTATATACAGTTGAAAGCATTGAACCCTGTCACAAGGACAAATTAGACAAATGAGTACAGTGAGTGACATATGCTATGTTATTCATAAAAAGAAAACAAATTCTTATGTAGATTCATTTGAATTTTTATTAATTTTTAAATACTTGTTGCTATTTGTGTACCCTATAATATAGAACATTTTTTTTTGCATATGCATGCACCAGGGTAATTATGTTATTGCAATGGTTGCATAAGCTCTTTAGGAGCAATCAATGGAATAGATCCCATATTTGCTTAAGCACCTAAAAAAGTGTAAATAGGCCACAACAACTAATCAATACTAAGGCAAAAAACAACACAGACTTGTGCTAGCACTGTTAAGTTATGGTAGAAACAATTTCTAGCTATTGTTTAATTCCAAACTAGCTATCACTTAATAGTGAAAGCGATGTAAATATTGATTTTCTAACTAAATGGGGTCATTTCATTTCCATATGCATAAGTTTATTTTGTACCATTGTGTAGCACTTACTATTACTTTGTGCAATGAAGCCACATGCAAGTAGAATTCATAACTCATGGCATTTAGATACACCCAAGGAGAAATACAAACCAAGGTTGTTAGCATCCTGATAAGAAAGATGATGAGATACATCCAATTAATGTATGCCACAACATCTTATTCAATGAAGATGATTTGGATAGAAATGTTACAAATCAGAATCCTTATTGGTGTCTGAGTAATCCTCTTTTTCAAGACTTTTCAAGGAAATTGCATGCCAATACTATCAGTGAATAGGTGGAATTAGATCTTTTAATTGACTTTGTTTGATTGGTCAAATGTGCACAAGGATAGTTATAATTATTTCTTTGTTTTAACTGTTATGTATATAAATACTATTCAACAGTTATGTAATTAATTAGATATGAAATGACAAAAGGAAAAAGAAAATAAATTAATTAAGATAATTTGATTCATTAATTAATAAAATGAATTATAGTGTAAAAGTAAAAAAATTAGAAGTTGCAAAAAAATCCTCTTTGCTTTATGCTTTAATGACAACGAGGGAGATGAAAGCAATTGTGGAGTTTAAGCTTATATCTGTAAATTGCATTTTCTTGACAATTTGTAAAGTGCTTTTAACATATTGTTCTCATATTGTTTACAAGGTCCTATTATGGGACATGCTAACATAACAGTGGCTCTAAAACTTGAACTATGGAACAGTTTTGCAGTAATTGAAGATATGCAGTCTTTAGAGAGCTCATAAGCGCCAAGTTATTGTTAAGATGTCACATTCTACGTTGGACAAAAGACAATTTCTTGCCCAAGGGACTAGTCTCTGAAGAATAGCATAGGCTAAGCACTATGAAACCCAATGTGCTTATGGACATTAAAATAAAAGAAAACTGATGAGAGAAACTATTTATTGCCTAGAGTAGCTTGTCTGCAAGTGTCCTTTTTTGGAATCATGACAACCTTTGCCCTGTCACTATAAACTGTTGTGTAGAAAAGACATATCGACACACACATATATGTATACATATGTATATATATGTACAAATACATCCATGTAAAGACATATTAATGCATCTATGGACATAAACATATATGCATCCATATGATTACATGCATATACACATAAATGCACCTATACACACATACATATATGCATAAATACATATATGCATAGATATATCTAGAGTCAGATGCATACATGCATACATGCATCTACAAAGGTCTACATAAATATGAACATAGGTGAATGCATATGCACATAGAAACATGCATACATACATACATGCACTGACACATTAAGCAGAAAGCGATTGTGATCGTGAACTAAAGCACTATGAAACACAGCCCCACTATGCACTCGAATAGATAGGAACTGTGGAGAGTAACAAACTATCATGTCAAGTAACTCGTTTCTAGGTGTGGGGCGTGCAACCATAACATTTCTTACTTAGTGGCTACAAGCTCTTCCTCATAACTACAGCTTACAAAACACAAAAAAACAACACACACAAAGTAATGGAAATGCATACCAAGTAACTCAACTCTATATTAAATGACCAAAGTACCCTGGCCACGCGTGGCCTCCAAGCGACTCCACCGCCTTCACCTCAAGCCAAATGCCATTCAATGCATTTAATTTTTTTTTCATGCATCACATACGTCTACTCGCCAGTTTGGTAAACTATGCCTCTGCTTAATTTTAATTAATCAATTTATGCACTCGATGTCTCCTGATATTTTAATGCATTTAATCTGCATTCATGGACTACGTACCTCTAGCCGCCACCTTTTAAACTATGCCTTTGCTTACATTTATTTAATCAATTTATGCGTTTGCATTTTCCCAAATTTCCAAAATGGAAAATGATTTATAAAGCTACTCGGACGAATAGAAAAATAGATAAATGCTAATTTTCCAATATATAAAATAGCTCTCCAAGTTCAAACTATACAAAAAAAAAGCAATATGTTAAGTGGCGAAATGTGATTGGTAAATGTTGTCAGTTAAATGCATTCCAAGCAAATGCATAAGTATTTCTGCCTACCAGTAGGAAACTAATAAAAGCATTTCAACCAAATTCATAAGTATTCTTGCCTTGACACTAGGAGCTAATAAAATTGTTACTATAGAAAAACAGTTTATCCAAGTGAGTGCTATTAGGTTTGTTATCTTCAATTTCAAACTCCTTTGACATTAATGCATTTTCTTTGGTAGTAGAATATGGAGTTTCCTTTTTTAAATGGGAGTCTGGAAGAAAATGACATATACAAATAAATTTAAGCAAAGACATAGGCTAGAAAACTGATAGCTTTTATCAATAGAAAGGGGACGTTTACAGTGACAGAGCAGAAGCTCTTGTGCTCATTGAATGAACACCAAGAGACAAGCTACTCAAGGCAACAAATGGCTATTTTTATCTATTTTGCTTCATTATATCCCAAAAATGCAAGTTGGGTTTCACAATGCATGAAAACACATTTGTGCAAACAACTGCCAAAATTATAATTGCAATGGATGACAATGATAGTTTAATGGATACTAATAGTCCAAACATCAAAATACACCAGCTAGTTTTTTTTTAGATTCAATGCAAACAAGTATCAATTGGAAACAGATTAACCTAGCAGTCTATTTATCATAGGTTCATGAATTCCAAATGCACAAGTGCAAACATGGTTCTCCATAGGCTTTTGCAATGCATTTTAACTATATTGTTGTTTTGCATCGAGCTTAAAAAACCACTACAATTATGGTTTCAAAACAGATTTAAATCAATGGATGTAAGTCAAGAAAGGTTCCTAGTTACACTTGATACTTGAATCATGAAGCATCATTGCTTCAAGCTAGAGCAAAAGTGCAGAGAGGGGCACAGAAGCAAATTCAACAATGACACCATCAAACAAGGATTTGTTTGCTATCACTATGACTAACTATTGAACTCAATTGACTCATCAGTCAAACAACTTTATTCATTACCGACCTAACTTGTTTCAAAGCTATCTTGTTAAACTGATTAGTTAATTTCATTAATGAGTAAAAGATAGAATTGACTTAAGTTGCAGAAGCTAATTGTAAGATTGACTTGTTCGTTAATTGACTTTGATTAATGGTTTAGGGACAGATGAGAAAAATTAAATTGGCATCAGCAAAATGTGAGATGGACTTATTAGCTCCTACGCCACATATACTATGACATTTCAGCTTTCATGAAATAATACCGAAAGCAATAGAATAAGCAAATGGCTTTAACATACACGAAGAGATACAATTAATATGGACAACTATAGGCTGTTGAATATTTGTAGCATAAGGAACTGACAGGAAGATGTTGCCAAAGATTTTGCAATTTTGGTTTACAATTGCGTTTGCTTCCTTGTCTATAAAGCCGTTTCAAGAAGTTACTTTTTTTTTTTGCATACAAATGGCCATGATTGGTTTAATTGATTTGGTGTACAGAGATGTTTTATAATTAACTATAATTAACTTTTCATCTAAGCTTTTACGTATCCCTATATGCAACTGTGTATACATGCGCCCATGTATTTTTTGGATGTGCCACTATAGCCTTGTACCAATTTACTTTGTTATATGGCTATCGCATATAGTAACACTAATAAGCTCTTTCACTGTACATAGCAACTATTTTTCGTAAATGCTAGGTTGAGCTTATATGTATCAGGATACATATATACTCACGCTAAAAACTACTTAATTATGGTCTCTATTTTCCCATTCTCGTAGACACGTTACTATTGCAATTAAATGTGTAAAGCATTTCTGTCCAAAGAAATTGGATAAAGGAATGGAAATATGTTACACAACCTTGTCTAATGTCTTCATAGTAGTTTTTTCATTGCATTTCAAGTAAACCAGAAACTAGAATTTTATTCATATTATTTCATCCATGGCATTAACAGCTTTTCCAATAATTGGCTATGACCAATCATGGAACACAATTAATTCACTGGCAAACTAGATTGATTGCTCACTGAATTAACTTGTTTGAAAGCTATCATGTTAAGCCAACTAGCTAATATGCCACATTCAGTATGACATTTGAGTTTCAAATAAGTCCTATGCACACAAATCTGTTATCATGCTAAAGCCATGTAAACGTAGATGTTCCAATTCCATGGGACCATTTTATTTCCATTTGTCCAAGTTCATTTCATTCCATTATCAAGAACCAATAATTAAATGTTTACACCAGGTACATGCAACTAGAAAATGCAAGTAGGGTTTCAACAATGAGATCATCTAACAAGCATTTGTTTGCTATCACTATGACTAATGATAGAATTGACTTAATTTGCATGAGTCAAGTGCAAGATTGACTTGTTTGTTAATTGACTTTGATTAATGGTACGGAGACAAATGAGACAAATTAAATTGTCACCAGCACAATGTAAGACAGACTTATTAGCTGCTACACCACATATACTATGACACTTGAGCTTTCATGAAATCACCTCACACCAGCTCCATCAAACCATGGAAGGGTTATTCAGTGGCTTCACATATGGTTCCCCTGCCATTCAAATGAGGGCAGAAAAGTAAAGAAATAAAATGTAAAGAGTGAATCTGATTAGGATGTTGAAAGACTTGTTAAATGAGAAATGGAAACTAAAACATTGAATTTGAGTTTCCATTATCTATTTTTTGTTTAATTCTTGACTACTGTTTTGTTAAACTGTAGATTGTAAAACACATGGTGTTGTAAAAACAACAACTCACTGACAGTTGTAACACACAACGTGTTGTAAAGTATTTTGTATTACTCTTGATTAGTTTTTATTGGAATTATTTTGTATTGCTATAATTAGTTTATTACTTTCTATTACTGTATTTCAGTATGGACATTTCAAGGTGAAGAACACGAGACATATGCAATGCAATATCATAGGTTTAATTACCAAGGCATGAATGAGCAAGAACTTTTTAGTAGATAAAGGGCATGAACGTTGAACTAATAGTATCACAGTCACCACAACATTTAAGGAAACCTATGCTCAACACTCTCTTTTCCATTATCAATTGTATACCCAATGTCATCCATGAAGAATATCCTCAAAGATATAGAATACATGGATGCACAGGCTAAAGAAGTTCTTCATGGATCAAAGATATGGAATTCATTGATGAAAGAAATGGAAATCATGGATCAAATCTATGGCTAATAGCAGGATCTAGAAGTTGACAAAGTTCTTCATGGATGAAATTGGGAATAAAATTGATAATGGAAAAGGGAGTCTACACCATAGGTTTACTTAAATGTTGTGGTGACTGTCCTACTATTGGTTCAATGTTCATGACCTTCATCTACTCAAAGGTTCTCGCTTGTTTATCATGCAATATAGATTTTAGTGACTAGAGATGAATTGTGATTACTTTGAGCATTTCATTTTTTGTGATTTTGCAGATCTGTGTAGTCACAGGAGATGTTGTTGCTGCATAGTCAATACCTGGGACCAAGCTACTTGACACATGCACCCATACACTATGACATTTGAGATTCACATAAGTCCCATACACACAAATCTGCTATCATGGTAAAGGCATGCAAACACTGATGTTCCAACTCCATGGAGTCATTCTATTTCCATTTGTCCAAGTTCATTTCATTCCATTATCAAGAACCAATAATTAAATGTTTAAATCAGGTACATGCAAACAGCAATGGAAGAAAGGTTTCATAGTGCTCTAAGACATTGTTATACTGCGATTATAAATTCAAATTTTAAGCTACTTTTAGTATTATTTATTCGAGCTTCTTGTTGAAGTGCAAAGGTTTCATCTGCGTTTGATAGGTATTATGTAGAAATCCTCTTGTCCATTTTACTTCATGCATGTGAGCCCTACAAAGTCTATATATTATTGACTATTGCAAAGTGGTCCCATAAAGAGGGCTTTGGAACCAAAACCATCTAAACACATGCAATAATGACAGTTTTTGAAATACGAGTGAACAATGTGTTGCTTTGAGCTTTTCCGTTGTCATCAAAGCATAAAGGGTAGATGGGTTCTGTTAAAAGTTGTGGTTGTTGTCCTCATACGCATAAACCCGTATTTTAAACTACTTTTTTACTCTATGCATGGAAGCCGATAGTGTGGTGCTTTTAGCTATTCCATTGTCATCAAAGCATAAAGGATAAAGGGGTTCTGTTAAAAGTCATGGTTGTTGTCCTCGCAGGCATAAATCCGTATATTAAACTATTTTTAGTATTATCTATTCGAATTTCTTGTTGAAATGCAAAGGTTTCATCTGCGTTTCATAGGTATTATGCATAAATCCTCTTGTTCATTTTACTTCATGCATGTGAGCCCTATAGAATTTGTATTTTTCTAATTGTTGCAAACTGGTCCCATAAAGAGGACTTTGGAACCAAAATTATGTCAACATGTGCGATAATGAGAGCTTTTCAACAATCAGTCAACAATGTGTTGCTTTGAGCTTTTCTATTGTCATGAAAGCATAAAGGATAAAGGGATTCTGTTAAAAGTCGTGGTTGTTGTCCTCATAGGCATAAATGCAAACAATGAGAGCATAAAGAATACAGTAGAAACCTTTTTGCTGCGGGAAAGCATAAAAATTATGTTAGATGTAGTCATTACTGTTTTTGTATCTTGGGGTTGTAAATAACTATGTCAAGAAATGTTGTAGAATCAAAATTACAATGTTGCTATAGAGCAGTTAAGTAATATTTCTTTTCACTTTTTAGTCTATCTGATACAAGAAATCCAAGTAAGGTTTCATAGTGCTTTAAGGCAATTGTATGCTTTGATTATAAATTCGTATTTTAAACTACTTTCAGTATTGTTTATTTAATTTTTTTTGTTGAAATGCGAAGGTTTCATCTATGTTTGATAGGAATTATTGTTTATAAGATGTTGTGACATACATTAATTGGATGTATCTCATCATCTTTCTTATCAGGATGCTAACAACCTTGATTTGTATCTCTCCTTGAATGTATCTAGATGCTATGAACTATGAATTCTACTTGCATATTGCTTGGTTGTACAAGTAATACTAAGCGTTACACAATGGTAGAAACCACAACTCATAGTATTCATATACACCCATGCACAAATACATGGTATTCAACACATTGACACGGACATGGTTTTCTAGGGCTAGTTTGTTAGTTGCCTTTGATTAATAGTTCAAATGCACACAAAGCTAATTGCAATCACTTCTTTCTTTGAATTGCTAGGTACTTAAAGGCTAACTAGCAATTGCCTAATTATTTAGATATGGGACAATACAAGGATGAATAAGGAGATATGGACTTGCCTAAATGATCATGAATGATAGAGCTATTTGGTTAAATGCTACATATACTGTGACATTTAAGCTTCAAAAACTGCCAATGAATAGCAAAAGCTTCAAAACTCTTAGTTAACATGTAAAGGGCTAAGAAAAATCGATCTGCTAACTGAATGGGGTCATTTTACTTCAATTATTTAGCACTTATTCTTAATTGTTTAATCACAATATGACGGGATGGCTAGCTGGTGCCATCCACCAAAAATCATTTAAAGCAAATGCAACAGTAATCTGTTATATACACACATACATACATGGCAACATAGATACATGCATTCATATATACATAATTACATGCACACATATATACATGCAAACCTGTATGCATGGATGCATACAAAGACTATGTTTCATGGGATTATTGAAGAGTTAACTTGCTTTCTATATGCTTCCATATTTTACATGTGTGCCTATGAGGACAATAACCACAATATTTGACAGTAATCCTCTATCCTTGATAACAGTTCATTGGTTCCAAAGCTCTCTCTATAGGACAGCTGTACATTGCCTACAAGACTCAAATGAATCCTTCGTATTTCAAGGAAAGATTTGAATCAATAACACTTAAAATGATCTAAACTATGACTTTACAAGCAAAGTATCCAAATGCATTGCAACAATGCGAAACCCAAGTTCCATTTAAGATGTACAATGAAAGTAAATAGAAGGGAAAATGCATTTGCTTTAAAGTTTGTACAGCAATTTCAACAGGTTGTCTAGCCATTGTCAAAAATATGGTTTTCTATCAGCATAGTCCTTCAACCTTCTTTAGGTCTAATTGCTACTTTGTTAATTGACTTTGATTGAAAGATCAAAATGTGAAATGTGGCCAAGGATAATTATAGACAACTGTACGTTGCCTCCAAGATTCAGATGAATTCTTGGTATTTCAAGGAAAGGTTTGAATCGATAACACTTAGAATGATCTAAACTATGATTTTAGAATCAAAGTATCCAAACGCATTGCAACAATGCAAAATCCAACTTCTATTTAAGATGCACAATGAAAGGCCAAAATGTGAAATGTGGCCAAGGATAATCATACTTATTTATCTCTTTTAATTGTTATATATTCAAAGACTAATTAGCAATCTAAACAGCTTCGCCTCTAGTCAGTTGCCATTAAATGCATTGATTTTGAATTAATGAATTATGCACCTTTAGCCAGTAGTTTTTATCAAAGCATGCATATGGATTGAGAATCAAACTCTCAAAACTTGGAAAGGTTAATTTTTTGAAACAAAGATCTACTTTTGAACCTCAAATGCTTAATTTCTATGAACCATATAGCATATGCCACTCACAATACCCATTTGCAAAGACTGTCCTTGTAACAAAAAGCAACGATATGATTACAAGTACAATCAATATAGTGAGAATCTTGAATTAACCTTTTTCTTTGTTTACTATATGCAATCGTAAACAAAAGAGAAGGTTCATTCTAGAAACTCACCTTGTACTACTTGCTTGAAGAATTGGCCACAGCTGGACCGCTACACGACCTCTTTTCTTCCAACCAAGAGCATTGCACCATGTAAAAAGCTTTCATTAGAAAACTAAAACCATGTCTTTGTTTTTTCTAAAAGAATAGAAATTTATAGTACTCCTACTGCGATGGATACTAATAGCAAAAACCATTTAAACACTACCGAGCATTTTTCCAGGTTCAAGAGACACAAGTATAAATGCAAACAAGATTAACTACACAAACTAATTGTGACAGGTTACTGGACCACAAATCTTCTACCAATGAACCTGACTGCTCTTTTGCATGAAGCCTCAAACTGTTCTATCAAGCAATATTACTTAACTGCTCTATGGGAACATTGTAATTTGGATTCTACAACATTTTTTGGCATAGTTTTTTATAACCCCAAGATACACAAACAGTAACAATGACATCTGACAAAAAAATTTATGCTTGCCCGCAGGCAAAAGGTTTCTACTGCATTCTCTATGCTCCCATTGTTTGCATTTATGACTACAAGGACAACAACCACGACTTTTAACATAATACCTCTATCCTTTATGATTTCATTACAACGGAAAAGCTCAAAGCAACACACTCTCGACTCATTGTTGAAAAGCTCTCATTGTTTTTTTGCAGCAATCAAAAAAACACAAACTCTACAGGACTACATGCATGAAGCAAAATGAACAAGAGGATTTCTACATAATACCTATCAAACAAAGATGAAACCCTCGCATTTCAACAAGAAATTCGAATAAACAATACTAAAAGTAGTTTAAAATACAAATTTATAATCAAAGTATATAATTTCCTTAAAGCACTATGAAAGCCTACCTGCATTTCTTGTATCAAACAAAATAAAAAGCGAAAAGCAATATTACTTAACTGCTCTATGAGAACATTGTAATTTGGACTCGACAACATTTTTAACATAGTTTTTTATAACCCCAACATACAAAAATAGTAACGACGACATCCAACAGAATTTTTATGCTTGCCGACAGGTAAAAGGTTTCTACTGTATTCTTTATGCTCCCATTGTTTGCATTTATGCCTACGAGGACAACAACCACGACTTTTAATAGAATCCCTCTATCCTTTATGCTTTCATGACAAAGGCAAAGCTCAAAGCAACACACTGTCGGCTCATTGTTGAAAAGCTCTCATTATCGCACACGTTGACATAATTTTGGTTCCAAAGCCCTCTTTATGGGACCACCTTGCAGCAATAAAAGAAATACAAACTCTACAGGGCTCACATGCATGAAGAAAAATGAGCAAGAGGATTTCTACATAATGCCTATCAAACGCAGATGAAACCTTCGCATTTCAACAAAAAAATTCAAATAAATAATACTAAAAGTAATTTACTATACGGATTCATGCCTACGAGGACAACAACCACAAATTTTAACAGAACCCCTCCATCCTTTATGCTTTGATGACAATGGAAAAGCTCAAAGCAACACACTGTCGACTCACATGCATGAAGTAAAATGAACAAGAGGATTTTTACATAATTCCTATCAAACACAGATGAAACCTTCGCATCTCATCAAGAAATTCGAATGAACAATACTAACAGTAGTTTAAAATACAAATTTATAATCAAAGTATATGAATTCCTTCAAGCACTATGAAACCCTACTTGCACTTCTTGTATCAAATAGACTAAAAAATGAAAACTTACCTCTTCTAACCTCAAGAAATTTGTCTCTCACTGTTCACCGTTTTAATGTATCGAAACTCTGAAAATCACCAAATTATCACCTCAAATAACTCGTTTCTGGGTCTGGACTCTGCATAACATATCTTGCTCAGTCGCTAAAACTGTCCCTCAGAACACCACTTACAGAAGACAAAAACAACACACGCAAAGTAATGGAAATGCATACCAAGTAACTCAACTCTATATTAAATGACCAAAGTACCCTGGCCACGCGTGGCCTCCAAGTGACTCCACCGCCTTCACCTCGAGCCAAATGCCATTCAATGCATTTAATTTTTTTTCATGCATCACGTACATCTACCCGCCAGTTTGATAAACTATGCCTCTGCTTAATTTTAATTAATCAATTTATGCGCTCGTTGTTTCCTGATATTTTAATGCATTTAATTTGCATTCATGGATTACGTACCTCTAGCCGCCACCTTTTAAACTATGCCTTTGCTTAAATTTATTTAATCAATTTATGCATTCACATTTTCTTGAATTTTTAAAACGAAAATGATTTATAAAGCTACTCGGACGAATAGAAAAATAGATAAATGCTAATTTTCCAATATATAAAATAGCTCTCCAAATTCAAACTATACCAAAAAAAAGCAATATGTTAAATGGCGAAATGTGATTGGTTCATGCTACCGGTTAAATGCATTCGGGGCGAATGCATAAGTATTCCTGCCTACCGGCAGGAACTAATAATGCCAAGACAACTGTTTTAATTAATATTTCACCATTAATCTAATTAACCATTAAACTCAATTTAATTTTATTAATTAATCAAATCAATCAATAAACTAAAAATTATATTATTAATTAAATCAATAAAATCAATAAAATAAATAGTATTTCAACATTGCAACTAAATACATTTAATCATCAATTAAATTACACCTAACATTTAATAAACTTTAAAATTTGAAATTAAATAAATACTCAAGATGAAAATGACCAAATTAAAACAACTAAACCCGACAACAACTCGACAACATGCTATGATTAGGGTGATGACTTGGCACAAAAAACCTAGCTACTATCTCCCAATCGATTACCGTTGGTAAATAGACATGCTCAAACCTGTGAACCAAGTGGAGTCAATGTCATGTACCTGTCAACCTGCAACCAAAGAGTACATCGACATGCATATATATATATAATATGATCAAACACGCCGTGAAGAGGAAATCTCAGAATTGTAGGGCACTCACAAGCGAGTGATACAATCTCGTCCCCTTCACTAATACAATATCACTAACTGACGCATCTAACATCAATGGTATGATCACAAGCATAAAACATCATTAAATCAATTATTTGCTAAATTAATCCAAAACATGCCATAAAGATAACATTAGAATAAATGACATCACATCAAAATATAATGTTTACATCGCTTAATAGATAACGGTCAAAAGTAACCAAGTTCCAAAGTCAAAGCATAATCAAAACACAATCATTACAAAGAAAACACTGCCGAACAAAAGAGCCAAAACGGAGGGGTGTTATAGAAAAGGTTACCTATTGTTTAACTTTAGTAGACAAATTGAGATGTAATCCAAGTGTTTAGAAACCTCTAAGTATAAATCCCAAGGGAAAGCGATAACACATGAATTGATTCAATTGTATTTGTCTCCTAAAGGTTTTGAAATCTCGATAATGATGTTTAAGTGTTTGTTTCCAAGATGTTTTTGAATAAGCAATGTATTTTGTAACCAAGAATAAGTACAACCCTATGGATATGGAAGACAATTTTGTTGAATCCCCACTTGTACAAGGCCAACTATGCTTATCTTTAGTGAATGGTTAGATGCTTGACCCCACTGGATCCTCTCCATGACACTCACTTATACAGGGCAACCAAGTATCAACACCCATGAAACTCCCATGGCATGCTTTCCATTTCTACTAAAGACTATAAAAGTGTGGGGTAGCTTCAAAAAAACCATTCTTGCACCAAAAAATAGATCAAGGATTTTGGCAATTCTAAAACAAGGATTTTAATTAGGACTTTATATTCGTGAAGATTGACCCATATGGTGAGAGTCCCTTTTCAAATCCATCTCATCAGATCCAACCTTGTGATATTGGCGTTTACTCCAATACCCACATTTATATCTTGGTTGGAAATACTCTTGGTTTTAGAGTGTTACCAGTTGAGTCATTCCCTTGGGTGAGTAATTTTTCCCCAAGGCAGGCCCTCTAAGATAAACAAAAGCAAATAAACTTATTCATAGTTCAATTGACCCTTGTTTAGAAATAAAGGGAGAACACATGCAATAAATTCATTCACACTCGCACAATTTTTTTTTCAATTTTAAACCCAAAATGAAGTGTGGAGGTGGTTGCTTTATCTCAACCTAAAATCATGAAAAAGTCCTTTTGATTGTCAAGATTGCTATAAAGTGCGAGAGAAGCGCATACGTCCTTTTCCAATGAAGTTAGTTTAAGTAAGCCATCACAAAAAAAAGAGCACATGTTCCTTTTAAAACCCACAAAGCAATAATGAATTATTTTTTAAAGCACCAAAGGACAAATGAGAGTTGTTTCAATCAATTGTTAACCAGAAAAACAAAATCTAGTAAGTTGTATTCCTAATGTTTGTTTTAAGCCTTTGCAAAATTGAAAGGGTTCTTTTTAAAGCCCAAACAAAATTAGTGTCCTAAGCAATAAGAGATAAAAATTTCCTAAGAGTGTTGAGCAAAAACTAAAGTGTTTAAAAACACTTTGATTTGGTGAAATACCATCATCATGCTTCTCCTTCTTTCTATTTCATTTGATCCAACCTACAAGAAAGAAACCCAGTAAAATTTTGCAAAACATAAAGGTTAAAAGGTAGAAAACAAAAGATAGTTTATCATTTTTCAAAAAGCACGTGCTAAAATAAAATTTCAACATTTTACTCCCTGTCAGCAGCACAACCTGTGACTGCATCGCAGTTTGATTTCTCAGCAGTGTTGTATAATGCCACTTACTAGTTAGCGGTGCTCTATGCCCATACCAATGAGCTCAATTGCATCGTACTTTTTCCTAGCATCATTGTTTAAAATGTAAATTCAAAACTTTTAGGTAGGATGGCTAAAGCGTCGGAGTTTGATTTGTCAGCGGTGCTATATGGTGATGCTGGAGAGCCAGCAGTGCTAAAAAAAAGATGTTGAGCTTCCAACATTGGAATTTTCCTATGCACAAATAGAAATGCATAATTTTTAGAAAAACGTGATTAAAAATGATATTTTTCCCTCCTAGCACCAAATGGTGTGAACCCCAATCCTAACACCTGCAAAACAATAAGAACAAATGCATTAGATTAGATATTGCAAGCAAGAACAAGGATTCCCCATGAAATCCATTCACAAAACTTAAATTAGGAAACAAGCAATGAAGAAAACAACAAGAAAACAATAAAATAGATTGAATCCTAATTAAGCTAGAAAACTCATGATCCCATGGGGGAATTGCTACCAATTTGATGTGAAAATTGGCCCTTTCCCAATTCCTATGATGCAAGATTGATGTATGTTGATGAATGTTGATGAGCGATCCACTTTGATGAAGGATGGTGAGTGCTCCAAGCTAAAAACCTGCATAACCTAGCTAAGAACTTAATAAGATGGATGAAGATTGCTCTAAATTTGAGTATAATAGCTTTCCATAATTTGTGGATGATCAAATGAAGGATGAACCTCTTTATTTATAATAAGATTGAAGGATGAATGTCCAAAATTGAGCAATGTGGGACTAACATCCATCAAATGGCAAGATGCCACTTGTCAATCTATGAGTGGATGGAGGATGTGCAAGTTTTGAGGATTGTGCCAATAAATGCCTATTTTTGAATTTTGAATTTTGTTGAAATGACATGCAAGAGGGAAGAGAAAATGCATTGAATGCCACTTGTCTCAAGACAAAGGACATGTAAGATGAAGTTAATGCCTTGTTGGATTTACATGTCAACTTGGATTTTTGAATTCAAACTTGGAGGAATATTCTAAAATATGCCTTGTGAAGAAAATAGAGATTTAATCAATGAATTAAATTTATTTTCATGTGCAAATGGGAAAAGCTAGAGGATGGGACATGAATTAGAATTAAATTAATCAAGGGTAATTAATTTAATAGGAGATTAGATGATGTGACAAATTTTACTTAGATTTTAGCATTTATTTAAATCAAATATGAGAGGAATCTGATAAGAGATTAATTAAATAAAGATTTTGATTTATTTAATTAAAAGAGATGATGGTTAGACTAAACTAAATAAGGTTTTAATTTATTTAATTTAATAGATAGACTTTAGAGATTTAATTAAATAAAATTAATTATTTAACTAAATAGGGATAATTAGATTAGACAGGTTGATTTAAATATCAAGAGAAGATGACTTAACTGGATAATTGATTTATTTAATTAAGAGAGGAATATTGATGAATTTAATTAGATAAGGGGATTTGATTAAATGGTTAGACTGAGGGATGATTCAGGATGAAACTATGTTAGTGGTTAGGATCAGATGCATAATGTCAATCGGTACATTTTGCGTGTCTACAAGAACAATTTCTTTTCACTACATTTATGTCCTTGACTGTATTTTCTATCACAATTGAAACACAACCCTTTTGCTCTTTTCTTCTCATTTTACTATGGAGTCAACTTCGTAGGTTGTGTTGAATATCCTTTCTCTCTTGTCACATTATCCCATTACTTCTTAGGAATCAAATACTTGTCCTCTACCCTGCATGCTAAGATAAAAGACTCATTTATGGAGCTAGGGCTAAACATGCATACCTCATGTTGAATGTGATCCTTGAGACCACCCAATAATAAATCATTCAAGTTTTCCTCCGTAATTGTATCCACTCTTAAGGATAGATTTTGGAATTGTTGAATATAATCCTTAACTGATCCTATTTGTTGAAGTTTAGGTAGCTAGCTGAAGAAATTTTCTATCACTCTATTGCTATATTGTGCTTGGAGTTCCTGTGTAAAAATTGACCATGAGATGTTGAGCCCCTTTTTCTTTTGATGATTTCAAAGCCAACAATACCAAATGAATTGATTTGGTTCTAGATATAGGGAAGCCATCGTGACCTTTTGTCCATTTGGGATTTGGTGTACTTCAAAAAATTTCTCCATTTGGTTTATCCATGTTAGAGGATCCTTTCCAATGAACTTGAGCATATCCACCTTTGGAAATAAATTCCTAGATCCCATAGGAGTACTAAAGCTTGTGTCAATGGTAGCTAACCTAGAATTTTCACCTTGGTCGCTTGAGAAATCCTTTCTTGGTTCAGCCATGTAGGTGCTTAACATGTTTTACATCTCTGATATATCTCCTCTTAGGTCACACATATCCATCTTAATTGAGGAAATGTCTTCCCTAGCCTTATTGATTTCTTCATTAGGAGTAATATCCTCTATTGTTACCCCATCCTTATGAAGAGTCTTCCCTGGAGTGACAACATTCTTTTTGGCCCCTGTTTCAGGCCCCATCATGATGGAAACCACTAATTTTGAAATAAATCACACAAATGAAACTTAAATTCTCTAATTTTTTTCCTATAATATCCTTTAGTATGTCTTCAAAAAATCAATAAAAATCAGACTCCAATTCAACAAGATGTGTGAGATATGTAGATTCCAAAAAAAAGTGTAGAAACTCTAATTCTGTAATAATTCGCTTAATTCTACTCCAATTCTTCTAAAATATGGACTGTAACTTCTTCAATATGTTCTTCAAAAACCCTTTAAAAATTAGAATAAAATTTTCCAAAAATATGAAAGATATGCTCTTCCCAAAATTGCCTCCAAAATTGAGAAAAAGCTTGCCTCTATAGTGCCAAGATCATGCTCTGATACCACTTGTTATGAAATAACTTGCACAATAGAAGAATATGATATGAAATATGCTACAAATACTTGATAATAACTAAGAATAACAAGCCACTTAGAGGGGGAAAACCTCAAAATATCTCTAATCAGAACACACTTCACAACTTGATGATGAAATAAGACTCACAACCTCCTATATATACCTATTTATGCCTAGGATATCACCTAGGCCAACTTAGACACACCTATATAAGTCTTAGGCTGACCTAAACAACTAAATAACAATATACTAATGATAATATGACTTAATAGAGAGTTAAAATAGCCATAAGCCGACTATTCATAACCTGATGCACACTAATATTAAGGGCGTAGCATCATGAATGTGCATTTAACTTGTCAACCCAAGGACGTGAAATTGAAATGGATCAACATAGTATGTGCACTAGGAACTAAAAGTAGCCATTTTTTCTATAGCTAAGGAACACACGATGCTAAAAGTAAATTTCTTAGAAGGGAATACCATAACAACCAATCATCAATCAACAACTACATCAAACTAAAATGCATAACAGGAATGAAAATATGAGCAACAAATAGGGCACTACTCTATCTGGTTTGGCTTTAGGAACTATCACAAAATGGAATTCTAGTAGTTGTAGGAATAGTCGGTGCCAGATTTCTAACTAATTACTAAACAATAAGTAATACTAAACTAAGAGGATGGATTACTCACCAAGTGGGCTCCCTTTGATAAGTATCCTCTAAAACTAATGAGAACTCAAATGCTCAAACTTAGAACTTTATTTTATTCACTGTAAATCATGAGTACAAAAGAGTAAGGTATCTATATTACTGAAAACTTGAGAGTGCAAGTACAATATCAAATTGTGCAACCTCCTAAGGAAGGAGCATTAGATCTATATTTATTCTATCAGCTAAACAAGGTAGTCAACTCCATGACTCGGACGACACCATTTAGGGAAAACAATGAAGTGGAATGATGGAAGTTATGAATGCATGAAATTTGGTTAGATATGCAAGTCCACACATAGATTTAGCATAACAGTAATGCCTACACATGCTCAATCATTAAAGTCCACTACAAGGCTATTACATTTGGTTGTATGAGGAATCTTCTATTGTTGACCTCCTTTAACCTTGAGAAAATTCCTTTGTTGGGCATTATGGTGCATTCCTAGCTGGCAGTGTCTTCCTCAACTAAGCATGTTTCAATTAAATCTAAATGGCAACATCAATAAACACAATAATTGCACATTTATAACCACCTTAAGGAACATTCATTAACCACATGAAAAATAAATATAGATAATCCACATAATATGTCAATGTCATTAAAAATTATAGAGATAGGATTAAAGCCCAATGTCTATGGTTTGAGGGAAACATTATGAAAATATCAACATTTAACATCAAAGTCCATGACAAATGTCAGCAAATAAACTATAAATTCTACCCAAAATTGGACCAAAAAATAGGCTCATCACTCCCCCCAACCTAAAAGTTTTCTGGTCCTCTAGGAGGGGAAGGTTTGTTCTTCTACTTGGTCAAGGCTCTAAAATTTGCAACTAATAGCTATCCAACATCAATGGCTATTGTGCAAAAATTAGGATCCCAATAGAATCCTTCTAATTTTTCAAATCTGTTCCATCTCTATTTTTCTACAACAATGTTATACTAGTAGACTCTTAAGTTTGGCATGGGCCACATGAGCATGGGTGGTTGGAAAGTTAGGGGAAGCCATGATTTCCCCTGTGTTCTCCCAATCTAAATATACCTATCAATCCCTTTTAGTGCTGCAACATAATTGCGGATGGAATGAGGCTCAACCTATTTTAGCTCATCAGTTAGGCTATTCCATCTTTGTGGTAGACATATTCTCATACTTTCCTCCTTTATTGTTTTCTTTACCTCATACTCACTATAAACTTCCCTAATCCAAGGCATAATCCTATTTCCATAACTAGGTCTAAGAAGAATTTTGTGCCATTCTCCATAAATATCCCTTTGGTTGCTTGATTTAGCCCTAATGGGTAGAGGAATGTTAGACTCTAATTACTTATAAGCCTAATGTTGTCCCCAACTAATCTCATTTTGTACCCAAGACATAAATTCCCTTAATTGGACATCCCCAACATAAAATAGTGGATTCCAATCATGGTCTTGATTTACAACAAAATTATGCAAATAAAACTCACACATCAAATTCTTCATTTTAGGTGAGGCGATCTTAGAAGCATTGAAAAATTCAACAGGGGTGTCAATAGAAGGATTCAAATCTAAGAAAATCCTTGACAACTTAAAAGAGAGATATTTCTCTTTCAGGAGTAGAGCATAGACCCTTGGAGGGGTCCTACAGTCCAAAATCTATGGTACCAAGGTTTCCATATCATCCACCTTCTGCTTCTAGGTGGAAATTTTTGCATCCTTATCTTCAATCTCCTCATCCCTCTTTTGAATTTCCTTCTTCAATTTTTGTTTTTCTTTTTTCCATTCTTCCTCCCTCCTTTGTATTTCTTTCCATAAATTAAAAATTTTCATATGTACTATAAGATCAGGAGGATTATGAATTCCTACCAGTCTTTTTGTAGATGGTGGCTCCTCATATATCACTATCTGCATGGAATCAAGTTGTCCAGTTATCTCTGGCTATAGGAGTACTATTTTTTCTTCCACTTCTTGTTGCAAGGTCTTTTGTTCTTGTTTTTTTTGTGGCTATAGGAACTCCTACTCTAGTTCTAGTTGTTGTTGTAGGACTTCTTATTGTAGGACTTCCTACTCATGCTACAGGAAATCCTAGTTTTCCTCAAACTCTTATGTAATGTTAGCAAGATCGACCGATGTTATATTTGTTGTTCTCCCAAATATGCCTTCTTCTTTGAGATTTTCCTACCCCATTGGATATTTAGGGTCCTCATGTGATGTCTCACCAGGCTTAGGGATTTCCTCTGGAGGCATACTAATCACAGGTCCAACTAGTCTTGATTTCTTGTGAGGTCTCTCACATTTTTCTTTGGCTGGAGAATGAATAGTGTCAACCTTCCTCTTTTTAGAACTTGGCACCTTTCTTTCTATAGGCTATGTTTTAGCCTTCCCCTTTAACCTTTATGCTTCTCTCTTTTGTGCCCTAGTTTTTATCAAGGTTCTAAGTGGAATGTCATCATCATAATCTAATAAAGAGCTTTCTTTTTTTGAGTGCTTTGTTCTAGAAGAACTAACTTCTATAGTTTTTTTCTACTATAGGAGGATTCACACTAGAACTATAACTAGAGGTTGAAGTGTCAAGAGTGGCTTCAGTCATGCTCAATCTCCTACTAGACCTATAGGGTTGAGGTAAAACCCTATGTTGCAAGTTCTCAGGTCTAATTTGATCAATATTTATAAATTCTTCCCAGATCATTCTAGATACATCATGTAGAGACCTTTCAACTAGCAATTTAATCAAACAATGGTGATCAACATAATTATCCTTACCTTTTTAGGTCTCGTCCACCATGATTGAGAGAAGATTGTATAGCATGTTAGGAAAATTCATCCTCCTTTCGTGCCTCATGTGATTCAAAAGCTTGAAGTGCACGAAGTGAAAATTTGACTAGTTTCCCTCACAGGTGATGTATTTGATAACATAGACAACTATCTTCTTCCATGGCTCGAGTAGAGACATTCTCTTTGCAACCTTTTTATCAATGCTCAATGGGGGGTTGTTTGGCTCTATTAATTTGGCCCTAGTTGATCTGGAATCTCTAGAGGTAGGGTAATTTTCACCATCAGTTGGTAACCCTATGACCTTTGCAATTCTTTCCTTAGTTGCCACAACTTCCAACCCTTTCAATGTTGCTTTTCCTTCAAAAAATGTCTAGGCGAATTCAAGGGCAATGCTTTCATAAAAGCCATCCAGCTTCAGGAAGTAATCTAACCATCCATAGTTTCAAATTTTGGATAGGCATTTTGCATCCTATAATAAAACATCATGCATTATGGGTTCATTTCAAATCAACCCACCTCCCATTGTCTACAATCAAACAAATACTCTAAAATTTCTTTCTTGCAATCCCTTTCTAAAAATCAAGTTCACTTTCTTGTAATACCTGCTAAATTTCTAGTTCCAATATTGACTAAATCTCCCTTTCTTTTATTTCACCTTTTTGCTTGCAACTCAAGATTACGACAGGGTCAATAATGGCAAGAAAAGGAGCGATAAAGGAGAATTATGATGGGAAGAAATGGTGGCTTCAGTTAATGTCACTTCACACATGCAAGTCCTCCTCTCACTTAGATTCCAAATTGGCTCATTTTAGATTTTTTGATGTAGCCTAGCATAAATTGACACATGGGCAATATATTTGCATCTTTATCTTTCTCCCCAACCTAAATTTGGACATGTGTCTGCACATGCAAGATGGGAGTGGTGATTTGATAGGGAGTAATGAAATGTTATGTGAACGTCTATACTAATGTATAGTGATTAAATGAATGCACTTAAAAGATGATTAAAGACAACAATTAATGTGCACATACCTTAATGTGTGGAGGATTTGTTGAAAATATTGTGGAGAAAGTATTGCTCACCTTTTAGGGAATAAATTGAGCAATTAATGAAAGTGATGTAGAATGAGGTGAGGTGGAATGAAGTGATGGAAGAGAGAGAAAGTTGGTGATGGACGGGGGTGGATGGGAAGATAAGTGAGGAAATGGACTTCCACATAAGTGAAAGTCTTTATTATGAGAAGTATGTACCTTAATTAGCCAGAAGGAGGGACACTAGGTCCACTTCCTTTAGCTACAAGAAGCTCAAGTGTTGAATGCTTGGTGAATTGTTATAGGAACTCTTCTTTGGAAGTTGGCTTGTGATATAATATGAGTTGATCACCATTGAAAAGTAATTTGAACCTGACAGGGTCAATGGTAGTAAGTTGAAGAACTCCATTAGGAAAGACCTTAGTGACTTCATATGGTCCTAGACACCTTGTCTAAAATTTGTTTGCATTGTCCTGATATCTTGAGTCATAGAGCAAGGCCCAATCTGTTGGTTGGAATTTTTTTCCTTAATAAATTTGGCATGCCACTTGATTCTCTGATTTTATACTAACTTTGTATGTTGCAAGGATTCTCTTCTTATCTCATCCAAAGCATTTAGCTACATGATTCTTTCTCTTTGTGCCTCAAAAATATCCATCCCCCAATCTACTATACTCCACAGAGTCTTATATTCAAATTCAACGGGAATCATAGTTGTATATCCATACAAAAAATCAAATGGAGTGAAACCTGTAGTTGTTTTCCAGGTTGTCCTATAGGCCCAAATAGCTTCTGGTAATCTATTTTCCCAATCCTTTCTATGAATAGCTACCATTTTGGTCAAAATGGCTTCAATTTCTCTATTGGTCACCTCAACTTGGCCACTAGACTAGGGTTGATAAGGAGTAGATTTCATGTGCTTTATGTTGTACTCATTAACTAGTGTTGTAAAAAAGTTTGATTTGAATTGATTCCCTTCATCAGTCACTATTTCTCTTGGGACTCTATATCTTGTGAAAATCTCCTCATAAGGAAATTTTGCAACCTTGTTATCTCTTACATGCTTCATGGCCTTAACTTCTACCAACTTTGTCACATAATCAATGCATACCAATATATAAGACTTACCATTTGATGGAGGGTCAATGGGTCCCACAAAATCCAATCCCCACTTGTCAAAGGGAGTGATTACTACTTGATGGAAAAGTGGCATCTCATCAAACCTGGTTGGTCTTCCCATTCTTTGACATCTATCACATTTTCTAGTATACCTTCTTGTATCCTTGTGGAGTGTTGGCCAATAATATCCTGTGTTCAAAACCTTCATTGTTGTCCTCTTGGCTACAAAGTGTCCTCCACATGGTTCATTGTGACATGCATGAAAAATGTCATATGTCTCATCTTCTCTCACACATCTCCTCATGACATGGTATGGTCTATTATAAAAAAAACATCCAACAATCCAAGAGAAAGGAAAAGATTTTTCAATGAGTGCCCTTTTATCTTTTAGATAGAAGTGAGAAGGAACTCTACCTATGACCAAATAATTGGCTATCTCAACATACTAAAGTGTTTTTATACTAAGGGAGAATAGATGCTCATCAGGAGAAGAGTCATCTATGGGCTAATTGTCTTCTAATGTAGTCAGCCTTGAAAGAAAATCGACAACATTGGCCTTCCCTGGCTTATCCACAATGGTTATATAAAACTACTACATCAACAATAACCATCTTTCCAATCTACCTATGATAAAAAGTTTATTCATGAGATATCTAATGGTTGCATGATCAGTTTGCACAAAGATTTGGTAGCTTGTTATGTAATGTATGAATTTGTTCAGTGCATATATTACTGCCAACATTTCTTTCTCTGTCACTATATAATTGAGTTCAACTCCATGTAATTTTTTGTTGACAAAATAAATGGAATTTTCAACAGCTCCTTATTTCTATCCTAAGACTACTCCTATGGCATAATCTAATGCATCAGTATGGATGTGGAAAGGAAGCTCCTAATTAGGCCCTTTGAGTATAGGAGCATGAGTCAAAGCTTCCTTCAAGTTAGAGAATGCCTTGTCACAAGCTTCAGTCCACTAAAATTCAACATATTTAATGAGAAGAGTATACAATAGTGTTGCTACCTTGCTGAAATCCTTGATGAAATGCCTATAATATCCTACATGACCCAAGAAACTCCTATCATCCTTTTATTTTATAGGTGTGGGAAGATATGCGATTACCTCAATCTTTGCAGGATCTACTTGAATTCTCTTATGGGAGATGTAGTGGCCAAGAACTATATCTTCCTGCATCATCATGAAGCACTTCTCACTATTTAAGGACAAGTTTTGGTCTTCACATTTCTATAGGAATCTCTTGATATTTTCCAACACTTGATTAAAATCAGCACCATAAGTGGTAAAGTCATCCATATAAATTTTCATGCAATCATGAGAAATGCCTGAGAATATGCTAATGACTGCCCCCTAAAATGTTACAAGTGCATTGCATAAGCCAAATGGGAGTACTGAATAGGCATAGGTCCCCCATGGAAAAGTAAATGTGGTCTTTTCCTAGTCCTCTAGTATAATTTGGATCTAGTTGTAGCCATTGAATCCATCTAGAAAAGAAAAGTATTGCTTTCCTACAAGTGTGTCCAAAACTTGATCAATAAAGGCTAAGGGAAAGTGGTCCTTCTTGGTGACAACATTAAGTTCCTTATAATCAACACAAAATTGAATTTCCCTCCTTCCTTGGGAAAAATCACTAATAGAGACACCCACTAACTATTTGAAATGGGGTAGATAAATCCTACATCTAGTAATTTCTGCAATTCTTCTTTCACAAATTCTCTTAGTGCAAGGTTAATTCTTCTTTGTGGCTATCTTATTGGGGTGTAATCTTCTCTTATGTAAATTATGTGTGTACAAATTTTAGGATTCAATCCCTTCATATCATGATAATCCCACACAAATTTATGTTGATGGGTCCTTAATAGGTTTTCCAATAGCAATTGTTGTTCTTCATTTAATTTATTATTAACATTCAAATATTTTTCTTCTCACACATGTACTTGTGTAGTTAACTCTATCATGGATGCTTCATTAACACATGGTACCTTTAGTTCATATGGAAGCAATGTATGGGACATACCTATTGTTGTATGAAGAATTCCTACAGGAATAGTGGTTGCAAGAAGAGTAGGTAGAAGTGTCTTGACTGAAGTAGCAGAGTAGGAAGATGATGCTTCCTCCACTTCACAATGGTTTTGAATGATTTTATCCAATACTTCATTCTCATCTTGGATCTACATGGAAGAGCTTATACCTAGCATCACAAGCTACACCAAAAAATTAACTTCCTCAACCTCTTCACCAACATGTGGCCATATGGGATTATCTTCATCATCAGATGGCTGAGTTGGTGGATAAAGAAAAAAATCATGCTTTTCCCATCTGAGATGGTCATGTCACATGACCGACATCTAATGTATGCATCTCCAGTTACTAACCAAGGCCTTTCAATAATAATGGGATAACCGCCTAGTGTAGCTTTAGGAGAAAGAATCATAAATTTTGTTGGGTACTCCCAAGAGTCTAAAACTACCACAAGATCCTTCACTACACAATTAGGCTTAACAATAGAGCTATCAGCAAGCTGCAAGATAGTAGAGTAGATCTCATGCTTACAATTTTTAGTTGTTGTAGGATGTCTTTGGTCATTACATTTATTGCTACCCCTAAATCAATTAGAGCACTCTTTACTTGGACCCCATATATAACGACTACTACCATAGGACTACTTGGGTCATTATACTTGGGGATAGTTACTTTTCCTAGCATGATGTCAGCTAGTTGTCCCACCACATGAACTATAGTTGGGTCCTTTTTCCGACTTGGCTTCTTGAGACATGCCTCCTTGATTTCCTTTCCCTAGATTGGAACATCCTTTATGGCATGAAATAGAGGTATCTGGACACACATATGCTTCAGTTGATCCAAGACATCAAAAGTTGTATCCTCCTTTTCTTCCTTCTTCTTGGAAACTTCCAATCTCTGAGGAAATGGTATTTCTTGTTCAATCTAATTGACTTGGAATAGTTCAATAATTTTAGGTACACTTGGCTAAATGGAATCATTCAAAGGTTCCTCCTCCTCTTCCATAGGAAGCTCAGTGATAATGGGCTTGGAAGGGGTTGGTAGAGTAGTTCTTGAATGCAAGTGGATATCACTTACACTCACAACATATACAAGGAATTGATTTGAATCAACAGAGTATGTAGGTTGTTGCTATGGTTTTTTATTTGGATTGGGCATGGGATGAGATGGTAGCTGAGTAGGTTTAGGTGCATTTGAGATTGGATTAGTAGGTGGAGGCATTATCGCAGGTTGTTGAGGTTGAGAAGGTGGCTGCATGTAACTAGTTGTTTGAGTAGGCCATTATTTTCCTCCTCTCCATTGATTTGTTTGCTACCAATTTCCTGGAGGTGGCTACCAATGCCCTTGAAATTGCTACCGCCAAGGTGGAAAAGTTTGATTATTGGGCCAAGAATTTGGAGGTTACTCCAAGGATGTGGTGGATATCCTCCATAACTGGGTGGATATGGGGGTTGTCATTGGTTACCAAATGAATAGGAATTAAATATAGCCCAACATAGGATAGTGGATATGGTGGCATACCTTGTCTTGGAGCCCAAGGATTCCTTTGTGCAACATAGTATACTTGGTCTTCTTCAATCTATATTGGCTTGAACTCAGGTGGAATCTGCTTGCTTTCAAGATTAGCTACCATCTTTCATCTGTAGTCCTTCTTCTTTTGTTTGTAGTGGGGGCAATACTCTATCAACATTTCCTCTACCTCCTCTTGCTTCTTCTTGGCCTGAAGTGTATCTAATTGAGTAGCTAGATTATTTATAATGTCTTCCTTGAAGTTTTCCAACAAATGATTAATATCCATTCTTGAAACTACACTACTAGTTAACTTACCCATGGAAGATTGGTAAGCTCTCCCCTTCTTTGAAGCTGCACTAGAGTAGTTTTGACATATTTTCTTGATATCTTCCCATGAGGTCCAAAGAATTAGTGTAACTATCATTGATTTCTCATAGGAAAATAAACTTTTGTGATTCTTCATTAAGTGTATGGTGTGGATATTTTTGTAGGAAAAACATAAACCTTGCAATGTAATCTTCTAGGCTCTCATCTTCCTTTTCTTGCATCCTCAAAATGTCACCTCCTCTCATGTCACTACTCCTACAATATTCCTTGTATTTCTCAAGAAATTTTGTCTTCATGTCTTTACAAGTTTCCACAATATCTCTTCCTAGGCTCATGAACCATCTTAATGTATCCTCTTTCAGAGTGGTAGGAAATAGCTTAAGCCCATGGGAATTGGTAGTATAATCATAACTCTTGCAAAGTATGTAAAACTCAAATAAAAAGGTATTAGAATCTTATGTGAAAAGTCCATAAAACTTGGGGAGTGTTGAGGCAGTGATGTTCTTGATGTTGTCAACCTCATTCTGGTGGGAAATGGGGAAAGGAAAACTTGGTTTGTTAGGTCTGTCCCTATTTTCATCACCCATGCCTTCTTGATGTAGTTCCAAAGCAAAGGGGTTCTCAATCTGATTTTCATCTTCAGAGGAGACTTCAGAGCTATTCAGATCAGGATATGCATCAACAATGGGGTGTTGATCTTCTTCTTCTTCTTCTCTTGGTAGGTTCTCATATTCAACTAGCTGGAATGGATTAGGATTGTTATGAAGGAATCTCCCATAATCATCCCTTCTCCTTCCTCTATGCATGTAGTATCAGTCACTATCAGTCATCTCACACAAAGAATTGGTAAAGAATAAGGGGGGGTAACTATCCTAAATGAGGATATTCTAAGAACAACTTCTAAAAACACTACAACAAGAAAAACTACCAATGACTCCAAAAGACTCCCTAGTTTGACACCATCCCCGATGATGATGCCAAAATTTTTGGCCACCTACAATGATTTAATAACTAAGCCCTTACAACCATGATTCTGAGATTGGACATTTAACCTGAATAGCTATTTCAATCATCATGAAGTTGCATTTAACTTGTCAACCTAGGGACATGAACTTAGAATGTGGTTAGCAGAGTATGTGCACTAGGAACTCAAAGTAGCCATTTCATTCTATAGCTAAGGAACACACAATACTGAAAGTAAATTTCTTAGAAGGGAATACCATAAATACCAATCATCAATCAAAAACTACATCAAAATAAAATGCATAACAAAAATGAAAATCTGAGCAACAAACAGGGCACTACTCTGTCTGCTTTGGCTATAGGAACAACCACATAATGGAATTCTAGTGGTTGCAGGAACAGTAGATGCTCAATTTATAACTAATTACTAAATAGTAAGTAATACTAAACTAATACTAAAATAAGAAGAAAAATTACTGACCAAGTGGCCCCCCTTGGATAAGTATCCTCTAAAACTAATGAGAACTCAAATGATCGAACTTAGAACTTTATTTTATTCACTATAAATCATGAGTACAAAAGAGTAATATATCTGTATTACTAAAAACTTGAGAGTGCAAGTACAATATCAAACTGTGCAACCTCCTGAGGAAGGAGCACCAGATATTTATTTATACTATCAACTAAACAAGGAATTCAACTCCACGATTGGGAGGATTCCATTCAAGGAAAACAAAGAAAGTGGAACAATGGCGGTTACACGTGCATGGAATCTGGTTAGACATGTAGGTCCACACACAGATTTAGCACAATAGTAATGCCCACACATGCTCAATCATTAAATTCCACTACAAGGAAATTGCATTCAATTGCATGAGGAATCTTCTGCCATCAACCTCCTTTGACCTTGAGCGATTCCTTTGCTGGACATTATCATGCATACCTAGTTGGCGGTGTCTTCCTCAAATTAGCATCTTTAAATTAAATTTGTATGGCAACATCAGTAACCATAATAACTGCACATCTATAACCACCTTAAGGAAAATTCATTAACCACATGCAAAATCAATATCGATAATCCACATAATATGGAAATGTCATTAAAACTTGTAGAGATAGGATTAAAGCCCAATGTATATGGTTTGATGGAAACATTATGAAAATATCAACATTTAACATCAAATTCCATGACAAATTCTAGTAGATAAACTATAGATTCTTCCCAAAATTGGATAAAAAACTAGGCTCATTAGTATTCCCCCATTTTCTCAATTTCAGCCTCGAATGATCTACCTATGGATGAGCTAGTTTGTTGATTTTGTGTTTGGTTTGGCTTTTTTTTTTTTCTCAAGTATTATGTAGGTAGATGGGGATAATATGGGTTGTTTCTAGCATTAGGTTGATGCAGGGTACTGAAGTTATTAGGTGGGATGGAAGTAGTGAACGACCCTCCTACTTGTATATTTCTTAAGTTATACGAAGAGGATCTCTGATGGAACATTTGAACTTCATCTTCACGAGACTCTTTTTCATCTACTAGACCATTATCTACTAAAGTAAAGAGCTAGGATAAAGCTTCTTCATTAATTACCTCTTTTTCTTCTTCATTCTTCAAAGAGGCATTCTCACTTTTAGGCTTGTTTCTCTCACTCTGCAGGGATGGGGTTTGGTTGACCACAAGCATGAAAGATTCATATGGCTCAAATAGAACTATGTCTCTACAACCCGCACTATCAATGGTGTTCTAGACCTCCACTTGAAATATCTCCATAGCTGTAAGAAACTTGGGGAAATCTAACTCAAAATGCCTATTTGTTTTATGGATTTGGTACTAGCCGAATAAGGCAGCCTCAGTGAGATACACTCCATTGGTTTTCATCTCTATATTAGCAAGTTGATCAAGAGGCATGGGGACACCCCCATTGTTTGGCCTGGTATTCCACATTCAATTTTTCTTTTGTGAGGGTTTTCTTTTGAAATTTTGATTAGAGTTCTTCCCTCACCCATAACTCTTCCCCAACAAGGTTCCCACCTCACTGTTATCCCTATTGTCTCAATTGAGGTTGGTCTATATGCTGCACTAAGAAGCTTGTAGCTGATTACTTTGATTTTGAAGATGAGTCATTTTCATGGACATCTTTCTAATCATCTCTATCAACTACTCTAACTAATCTTTCACAACATTGCTTGGTTGTGGTGTTTGAATCTCGAGAAAGATAGGCTATGTTTTTGGTTGGTTCTATTGAGCAGGTAGGAATTCAAGCCCTTGTAGATATAGTGGCACTTGGGGTTGTTGTGATTAAAATTCTTGTTGTTGGGGCTACAAGTAATGGGGAATGGAGGGTGCTTGATTTATAGGTTGTCTTGGGTGAGCAACTATAGGCAACTATGGTACTTGATTCATGAGGGGCATCTGATCTTGTAGTGCCTAAGTAAATCCTTGAATCTACATATGATGGGAAATCTGCCACAAGGAAGGCAGTGGATTGGAGATGTTTTGTCCTAAGTCGATACTAGCTATAACTTCTTTAGCATATGTGTCCACCAATCTGGTAGGAGATGGGTTCATTCTTTTCACCAATGTTGCGGTAAGTTTGTCTAAGGAAGAGTAGTAGATGGGTAAGACTATGGCATCATTGAGTGCATATGAAGCTTGTAGCCTTGTGTATGCTTGGTGGAATTGATTGTTGAAGGAGATGATTGGTTTATTAACCTCCCTATAAATTGACATGAATTGTTGATATAGTTTTGAGGGGTTGATTGGAACTTTGTAATTCCTTAGGAATGAATTCTTCAAGAGATCCCAAGTGTTAATCGATCTTGTTGGAAAGTTAATGTACCAATAGAAGGCTTCTTCTCCTAAAGAATAAGGAAAAAATCTGCATGCCACATCTTCATGATCAATCTGCATATCTTTCAACATCATTTGGAATATCTTTATGTGCTCTACAACTATCCTTTGGGGATCTTGTGGGTTGAAATTTTTGTAAAATCTCTCCAAGTTCTTGGGCATGTCATGGTAAGCATTGAATACTAATAGAGAGGGGTTGTTCCCTAGCTAGGCCATGAGGGGAGGCAAAGGCGGTATCTGTTGTTGGGAAATAGCCTAGGGCTGCACAGGGGTAGTGGTAGTTGGGACTGCACCTTGGACCTGGAAGGAAAGGATAGGGGCAGTACCCTGGCTATGGGAAGCAAGTGGTTGAAAGGCAGTTTGGGATGGCTGGATGGAAGAGGTGGAGGTGGAAGAGGAAAGATGAGTGTGTGGCTGATGGAAGGAGGATGGGATTGAATTAGATGAAGTGGATGAGGAGGATGGGGCTGAGTCTGTTCTTCAATTCCTTTCCCTTATAGGGGCTATAGTTCCTAGAATTCCCCATTCTTGGGTGTGGATCTTAGAACTCTATGGAATATCTTAGGGGAAAATGATCCAATTCAATCTAGCTTAACTTTAAAGGTTCCCTCCTTCTAGCATCAGTTTTTTTGATGGGTGTTTTATGCACTTCTCAATGTAGGAAATACATAAGTACACTACCTCTCTTGAAATGTAATCTCCAACAACAAGTTGTTGAAAATCATCCCAAGGTCTCTTGGGTATTAGGTCATGACTTGCTTGGAATGTCTCAATTGTTGTGATGTGATCTTGCTAGTAATCACATGGAAGACTTACATAAGTTAAGTTGGAGGAGAATTGGATCTTCCAATGGAGTTCTTAAGATGGGAAAGTTATTACATAATTGTTGTAGGTTCAAACAATAGACTTGAACTCCTATTTCAACTTCAGATTTGGCTTTACAATGTGCAACGAACCTTGTTCAAAGTCACTACTTAAAAAAAAGGAAAAAGTGGTAGGGAAGGGAGGAAGTTCCTAGACCTAAAACTAGCAATGAATAGTGATAATTGAGGACCCTACTATGGATAGCCTTCCTAAAACTAAGTTCCACTTGACCAAATTACTTTGCAGTCTCATCAAACTATTGTATTCATCTAAGGACTAAAGATTTTCAACCATTCATTCACCATAAGCATGAATAAGAGATAGAAATTTAGTGCAACTTTCAACTTATGCCTAGACTAACATTACAAAACTATTTATCATCAATAAACAACAAAAAGTATGGACAAGGAAGGTTGCCAACACATAATAAAATTCTTCAATATCAATCTATAGCATTAACTAACTTACTGATAACTGGAAAAACTCATAAAAAACAATGTAAATCTATTTAAATTCACTAAATATGGGAGAAGAATCATGTAACATGAAATTGGAACTCAAGAATCCACCAAAAGTCAATGAATTTCTATCACAATTCCAATAACATATCTTTACAACAACTCAACTCTATTTTGAAAATGAGAGGAGACCCCCTATTTATAGTGTCCAAAAAGAAAAATGAATGGCCAAGATTCACTAAAAATTAGGGTTTCACCTACCCCCAAATATTTTATAATTTAAAATTGCATTTTTCCATCTGGTGAGTAGCACTATAGCTCTTTTTGTCCTGTAGCTAATTTCCTTGCTACAGCTACTTTGTGAGGAATTCATCATCAATAACTGGATTTCTCTCTTGCTTCTTCATAGTGGCATATTCCACAAACCTTCCAATCAATGCCTCGAGATTTTTCCACTCCATTATATCTTACTAGAGCACTTGGAAGTTCAACCTCCTAGATCTGCCTGTGATCTCATCCCAATCCTTGTCATATTTTTTCGTATTATTTATGACCTGCTAGGATTGAGCAAAGGATCATGCAGAAAAACTCATGAAATCAGGTGTCAGTGCATCTATGGTCCCATTTTCCATTTTCTTATGGAAGTACAATTTTATCTTCTTTCGGTCTAAGTCAGTGATAGACATATCAAAATCTATCATTAGCCTTAGATATTCTTCACAGGTCACCCTGATTTCCTTGACCCAATTGATATCAAGCTCCACCTCATGAAGCACTCATTCCAACACTTCTTTTCTTTGGTCCAAGCCCAACTTCCATGTCTCCATGAGCCAGTGGTCATCTTCTATGAAAGAAAATTCCTTCTCCAAGGATTTCTCGAGTATCTTAAGGATAGCCTCAAGTTTGTGGTATGTGATCCTGTGTAACTCTAGGAAGTTAGTGCAGAATTTATTTATTCCCTCATGTAGCTTTTTCACCTCTAGGAACTTGTTTTCTATAGTAGCAGTGTAGCCAATGCCCATGTTTCCATTGTAGAGGACTTTCTGGAACCAATCATATGTGGCCTTCATCCAATTCTTTCTTCACTCCAATTTTTAAATGTGGTCCTTGGAAAGCAGTTGTGGTGGGGAGCTCCTCAACTGATGACCATTGTTGAATGTAGGTCTCCAAGTCTGCCACTTGTGCCTTTAGATCCTCCTTATAGGTTTTGAATTTATACATTTGGTGCATAATAGTGGCAACAAATCCTTGAATATGATCGATCTTATGTTCTCTTGTGGTTGTTCTTAGGTTAACGGTGAAGATATTATAGTTGATCCCTTCCTCCCCCACCACCAGGGTGACTATTTTCACTATCCATGATTTGGATGCATCCATCATTAGGTAGGATCTGACCTTTGGCTTCTTCTCCTTTGTACTTATGGCTCAAGCCAAGATGGCTTCTAGCCTTCCTTTTGGATCCATCGGGGTCAGGGTTTTCTTCTCCAATTGTTTCTCAAGCCATTCGAGCATCTGAGACTCCCCTTTCAGTGATTCATGATCACCTTCCTCCTCGTGGGTGTGTTAAATTTCCATTACTTTTCCAGTCAGAGTCTCTTGTTCTATCTTTTCTTCTTCTTCCTCATCAAAATCCCTAATGAATATTGTTTCTTTACCTAGGGATTTGATGGCTATGTGATCTTTGGGGTTGTCCTCCCCTTCAAAGGTTTTCTCTTCTTCCTCTTGTTTGTGCCCATGTTCTTCACGATGTTCTACTTTTGGGATTTTATTTATGGCTTCAACCTCTTCTTCAAGCATGTCTTCTTCTTACCCTTCCTTTTCCTTTTCTTCTTTCTCTTTTGAAAGAGGCATCTCCTTATCATGCTCGGGGCTTTTATCTTATTCCCACGTTGGAGGATCAATGTTTTCATCCATTTTCTCCTCTATATCCTTCTCTTCATCAAAGGGTTGTTTCTTAAATTATTTTTTGACATCCTTTAGTTGTTGAGCCAACTCTTCCTTGAACTCTTGGTCAAAATTTTCCATAATATATTGTGTCTAGCTCCACAATGCCTTCTTTAGATGATTGTGTTTCCTCCTCTTCTTCACGCACCACTTTATCAATCACTAGGTACTGGTATTTAGGATGCTCATGGTAATCATCTACTTCATCTTCCATCTCCCTGGTAGCTTCCCTCTCTTGCCTCTCCAACTCTTATGATAATTGCATTGTCACTTCCATCATTGGTGGTTCAGTTGGAGGAAGAGGGATGGGAAGGTTAGCATTAGACTATGCCAAGGAGTCTTGTACTGCTAGGTTCATTAACACCCTAGACAACTCTATTGGGATATTTTGCATGTGTCAGGTGAAATATTTTGGGAGTGAGAGAGTGAGTATAAGAATTGTTGTAGTATCCAGTGGAAGAGATGATGATGAAGACATGAAGGAGGAGGAGAGTAGAGAATTGGTTGTAGAGGAAGAATCTATTACCATTACTTGTATATTAGGTGGGGTGGAGGAAAGGTGGACTAAGATATCAACCATGGGAAAAGAGGTGGAAACCATCACTTGAGAAGAAAATGGAGGAACAACAGTAGTGGCAGTAGTAGCGATGGTGACTATGAGAGTGGAGGTAGTAGGCAGGGACTTTGGTTGCTCAGCCTCTTGATCCTTTCCCTCATGGAGTAGGTCCTCTTGGATGGTGGGAATCTCGATAAAACCACCCGATTTCTTTGGTTTCTTGGAAGGCTCACCTTCTGAGGCTTTCCTTGAATACACCCTGAGCTTGGGCTGATGTTCAACCATTTCTTTTCTCTTTCTCAACCTTGTAGCTAGAGGATATTTTGAAGTTTCCCCAGATGTGGAAGTAGTTGTCCCACTGCCAGTCTCACTTCCTAGCTCATCCTCAAACTCACCATATGTTAGGGTAACCCCCTACAACTTCAATTGGGATACTTGTGCATCGATCCATTATTTTTTCCTTGCCTCAATGGGATTCATTAGAATGTTGAGGTCATTGACGTCTTCTTCATTCTTGTCAATCAGGGCCAGTGGTACATTGGCATTTGTATCATATCTAGGATCAATCACAATGTGTTCATCCTCAACAACTTGATCTGGTACTAGGAATAATTTCACTATTTTCATGAATTATGTTGTCATGTGCATGTAATTTTGCATACATACCTCCTTATCATCTCTACAATTGGCCCAAAAGTCTTCCACATTATGCAAATGGTTGTACTCTAGCTGGGCCATCTTCTTTAACTTTCCATACAAATCTATATGTGGCCTAGTGGTGTGGAGTTCCAAGTTATATTCAACCAACTCCTTGTCAAAATATTTTGCACTCTTGGATGCAGGGAGTGCATACATCCCTTGACCAAATGAAAGGGGATAAGGAATCCCTAACCGGTGTTTGTCACTTAGGATGGTGTGAGCATGCTACAAATGTATCAAGAGCTCAAGGAGTACCATCCTATCATTTGGGTACCGGGGTAAATTATATGGTTTCTTTGAGAAACTCTCAACTTGAATGTATGTAAATTTTGGAAATTGAATGAATAAAAAGCCAAAGCGATAGATGAAGGAATTTGTGCTTGGGTGACTCTTCTTTCAAAATCTCCTCCAAGTAGTTTGATGATATCACCAATGAAGGCATCATTGACCCTGCAATAGTCCCTTTTAAAGTTTATGTACTAAATTTGGGGATACTTATCATATACCTTTAGTTCCCTTGGATTTTGACTTGGAGCCACAAACAAGCCTCTATATTGCATCCAGTTAGCAAGCAAGTAGACTATGTATGATGTCATGTAGAACTACATGGTCTTCTTCACTGCTACAAATTTCTCATGTAAGAAATTACTAATCATTCCTGCCTACTAAAATTTTGCTTCCCCTCAGAGGATTTCCTCCATGAAGTATAGCATCCATTCCGAAAAGATGGCTGCAATTGGAAGTCCCATAATTTTTCTTAATGGGGTACCAAGTCATGGCAATCCTCAAAGAAGTCACTTCAGAAGATTTCTTGGGGTACTTTATTTGCATTGCCCCTCTTCTCCTTTAGCCAATACTTATTGATGAGCTTCTTGCATTTGAATGGATTAGTATCCCACATCTACTTAGCATATTCTTTAGATATTTCCTCCATTTCACTAAAGGTAGGGATATGGAATGTTTTCCCTATTGATTTGGTAGAAAAATCAACCAATACATTCCCATCTCTGTCTACAATTCTTCTAGAATCTTCTTGATATGCCTTAATGAACACCATCATGAGCTCAACAACAATGATAGTAGGTGGGAAACTGATAGCCTTATCCAACCCACTACTTCTAATCCTTCTAGAATTTTTAGTTGTGGAGTTGATTCAAACCTTTTGCTTGAACTCATCAATATCAATGTGTCCCTGATTAGTATATGAGATCTCCTTCCAATCTATAGTGACCCTAAAGCTGAGGGGCTCCCCTTGGAACTTGTACTTCATTTTTTCTTTTTCTTCTTTCCCTTGGGGTGCTTTAGCTGGCTTCTTTCCCTTTTCCTTCTCCATGACTGCCTTAGAGGGTCTTGCAATTGGTTCCATATATCCTATAGGAAAGAGATTAGTAAGCACATCCAAGCATGAAACATGAGGAAAGTTAGCCATAATCCTACAAAATAGTGTTAGATTAGATAATTCATCACTTAAATATCTTATCATATCTTCTAGACCACCATTAGTCACTCATTTCGGGAAGTTATGGCAACATGGGCCCAAGGGTGTGGACTTCCCTAGGCTACCATCTGTTCTGAAGGTAGTAGTGATTAGATGACAATTAGGGCATGATGGCCCACACGGTTTCACCTGTGCCAAGAATTGATTATGATGTGGAGTCCACTGAAGAGGTCGGCCAATTTAGGAACATGGGATGAAATCACTTTAAAGATTTAGAGGTGTTAAATTCATCTTTCAAGTATGCAAAAGCATAGGGTAGTTCGGCTTTTTTGAAACTCCGCCATTGAAATGATGTTGGCTAGGTGGCTTCCTGCATGAGGCATTCTGTAACACGGGATCCATAGTCTTGGAGGATGGTGGCACTTGGCTGTTGAATTTTAGGAATCTTGGAAAAGGGCAGGCTGAGAGATGCAGGATGATGTTGGGTTTTGGTTGTTTAGAATGGTGCTAGCGAGATGGAAGTTGGTAGGATAATTCCACACTATCAGGTCCACAGTGATGCAGAGTCCGGAGGCTCAACCTTAATCAACTTGGAAACCTTCCTTCAAGAAGTATCCAAAAAGATTAAAATGACCACATAAAGTAATTCAACTAGCCTTCCAAGTTCTACAATCATCAGAAGCACAATTTCCCAATTTCACTCCTAAACCCCAGTTTTAGTGCAAACCAAGTTTAGGCATTTTCACCAACATTTTCCAAAACACCTAACAAAATCAAGGATGATTAAGATACCCTTTTGAAAGTTATAAAACATACAGGAAAACCAATATCAACTCTTTTGGACGAACTCAAAGATCCAATACTCCTGCCATGGAAAAGGCTAGTGGATTAGCCCACTTTTACAAAGAAAGTACACTTCAAACTCCACAAAACTTTATGAGACCTTGGGGCAGCAATTAAAATGGACAAAAACTACTAAATCCACCACTAGTTTCCAGAAATCACTCTTCCAACATAGCACAGCCTAAAACCCTTGATTCTAGGCCTTCAAAAGGAGGGTTTATTGTAAATCATACCTCCAGACCTTTCCAGACTCTGCCACCTATTCAAACACGCATAATTATGCCTGAAAAAGCTTTAAACTTCATCACATAGGTTATTTCTTCCAGAAAACTCATAAACCATCATTTAGTTCCTCACTTTCATAAGGAAAATCACCCAAATTCAACCTAGGGCAACACCCAAAACCCATAAACACACTTCCTCTGACTTGCAAATAATTTGGTAACCTATTTTACAACAAATGGGGCCATTCCACCAAGTTACAATTGCTATAGTAGGTGGAATGCCCTAAAAACTCATTTTAATACTCTCAAATCACCAATTTACACCAAAACAGGGCAGTTTCAGTAAAACATCAATAAAACCCTCTAAACTTAATGAAAATTCACTAAACCAACTTCAAATGAAATCTGAAACTCTCCTCTTTCCAACCATAATAGGGTTGAGCCCGTACAGGTCGTACAAAGGTCGTACCACACATTTTAGCAGAAAATTTACACAGAAATTTCTAGAAAGCAGCCTTTTTTTCATTATAACTTCAAAAAAATGATTCAACAACCATACCTCAACCATGAGAGGCTTATTTAACATCTAACAACCCCTACAAACATCCTCCAACTGGAATTTTAATTAGTTGGACATTGGAAACCAACTTTTTACCAATTAGACCCCTAATTGCCTAGTTTTGCACTTTTAACAATTTGTTGACAATAAGTACATTTTTATGCAACCTTTTGCATTTTTTGAACTAAATAACATCAAAAACCCCTAATTACATCATTAATAGTCTCAAAGACCTTATTTAACATAAAAATTACTCATACTATTACTAACTCCTAGACTAACCCTCATAGAATGCACTTTGCAATTACATGTTTTTAGGTGCTCCTGCACCATACTCCCTAGGTACAAAAAATTTATGCCCCATAAATTACTCCAAAGGTTTTCTCCAACTCTCTGCACAATCCCTTCAAACCTGTTCCAAGTCACCTGCATGGAAATCTTCCTCCAAGGGACTTTATTCCCTTCATACTTTGCTTTGACTGCACCTTGCCATGCTTGATCCTGCTCAAATGAATCTGCTTGCTGCCTTTTGTCTTTATTAACACCTGCAAACAAAAATTCAATATAAAAACTGAAACAACCATGCATTAGTGTCTCTTTTTCATGCTCTTCCATGAGCCTTGGCCAATTATACATGTAGTTCTGCCCTTCAATTCTATTATTTGCAACATAATCTGCATTTTTCCCTTCCACTTTCATTTTAACCTTTGGTCTGACCACTGTCAGAAGGATGAACAAGTCAGTGATTCCCTTCACTCTCAGCCCCTTATCCTTCCAATTCACACCTGCACTCAAATGAATTATGCTTAGATCCCTTGTCTCAATAGCATACAATAGCCTAATTGCTAAACTCAGCAACCAAGGACAACTCACTGTCCCAATCTCAGATTCTCCTCTCTTCTGCAACTCAATTGGAGACCACACACACTGTCTTCTTTTAGCCATTCCCTGGCCTAGCATCTTCAACCTCTCAATTCTAACCTCTATCCTTATTCCAACTCTTTGCAAAACCTTTGCCATATGTCCTTCACCTCTCATGGTGACCAACCTCTGCTCAACTCCTCTAAACTCTCCAAACTCTTCCATAATCTCCTTCATTGTTTTCTGCCAATCTTCATAGCTTACTATCTTTTTCCTGACTTCTACAACCTGCTCATCACCTTCAAGCCTTTCAAGACTTCTTTCATTCATCTCACCACTTTGCTTTTTAGTCACTTCCTCATTCTTCTCTTTCTTAGTTTCCAAGACCTTTTTTATCCTCTGTCACACAGCCCACTGTGTTTACAATCCCTGTCTTTTCATCACTTATACTTGTTGTCAAGGGACACTCCATTGCCCCAATCATGATCTTGTCATAATTTTCAAGCCTTTCATGGCTTTCCCCAACTTTCCCACCTGTCTTATCTGCATCTCTTCTTTTCCCTTTAACATTCTCAGCCTTCAAAACTTCCCTGTCATCAGTTGTTCTACCCTGCTGCAGCTCATCTTCTTTGTTATCAGACTTTTGTGATTGCCCAATCCCCTGTCCAGTCAGCAGACATTGCTCATCTCCTCTATAGACCTCACTAGGCCTTCCTTGGTTCTCCATTGGTAATTCTCCTTCATTCTTATTCTCTTCTCTTTGAGATATCTCTGCCCCAAGTGCCTCCTGCTCACAACACTCTGTATCAACTTCTTGTACCACTGTGTTTTTCATAGGTGTCTGCCCTTGAACACCATTAACCTGCAATGAACAAACTTCTTTTTGTCCTTTATCTTCAACACAATCCTCAAGCTTACCTTTCTCTTTTAAGGTTATTTCATGTTTGACCTTCACTTCCCTTGTCTCTCTTATGTCTTCAATCTGTACTGTCCTTCCCAATGCTACTTCATGGTGTTTTTCCTTCTCCATTGCAACTATGCTATGCCCTTTTTCCTCATCCTTGTCTTTGTCTGCTTTATATCCTAAGAACTTGTGTCTTTCCTGTAGTATCACCCTTGTTCTCTTGTCTTGGCCATCTTCCACCAATGAAGTCAAAACATAAATCCTCCCATCCTTTTTAATCTGGTAATTATTATCCCTGCCATAGTACATAGCAAATCTTTCCCAACACCATGGTTTTCCAAACATTAGATGACAAGAGTGCAATGGTACAATATCACATAATATTTTTTCTTTATATTCACCTATTTCAAATTCAACCCATGATTGTTCTTTAACCAAAAATGTGTTCTCACCATTCATCAGTGAAACATAATAAGGTGAATCATGTGGGAACCTTTCTAAGTTCAAATTTTCAACCATTTCAAGAGCTACCAAGTTATCCAAACTACTTGAATCAACCATAACCTTGCATATCTTACCTTTGCACTTGCACCTAGTCTTGAAAATTGCATTCCTCATCTGTTTCTCCTTCTCATTCAAACCTTTGGTAGCCATGATGTCCTTTCTCCTTCAATCTTTAAGAGATCTACTTCCTTGCTCTGATACCACTCTGATGCAGAGTCCAGAGGCTCAACCTTAATCAACTTGGAAACCTACCTTCAAGAAGTATCCAAAAATATTAAAATGACCACATAAAGTAATTCAACCAGCCTTCCAAGTTCTACAATCATCAGAAGCACAATTTCCCAATTTCACTCCTAAACCCCAGTTTTAGTGCAAACCAAGTTTAGGCATTTTCACCAACATTTTCCAAAACACATAACAAAATCAAGGATGATTAAGATACCCTTTTTCAAGTTATAAAACATACAGGAAAACCAATATCAACTCTTTTGGACGAACTCAAAGATCCAATACTCCTGCCATGGAAAAGGCTAGTGGATTAGCCCACTTTTACAAAGAAAGTACACTTCAAACTCCACCAAACTTTATGAAACCTTGGGGAAGCAATTAAAATGGCCAAAAACTACTAAATCCACCACTAGTTTCCAGAAATCACTCTTCCAACATAGCACAGCCTAAAACCCTTGATTATAGGCCTTCAAAAGGAGGGTTTATTGTAAATCATACCTCCAGACCTTTCCAGACTCTTCCACCTATTCAAACATGCATAATTATGCCTGAAAAATATTTAAACTTCATCACATAGGTTATTTCTTCTAGAAAACTCATAAACCATCATTTAGTTTCTCACTTTCATAAGGAAAATCACCCAAATTCAACCTAGGGCAACACCCAAAACCCACAAACACACTTCCTCTGACTTGAAAATAATTTGGAAACATATTTTACAACAAATGGGGCCATTCCACTGAGTTACAATTGCTACAGTAGGTGGAATTCCCTAAAAACTCATTTTAATACTCTCAAATCACCAATTTACACCAAAACAGGGCAGTTTCAGTAAAACGTCAATAAAACCCTCTAAACTTAATGAAAATTCACCAAACCACTTTCAAATGAAAGCTGAAACTCTCCTCTTTCCAACCATAACAGGGTTGAGCCTGTACAGGTTGTACAAAGGTCGTACCACACGTTTTAGCAGAAAATTTACACACAGAAATTTCTAGAAAGCAGCCTTTTTTTCATTATAACTTCAAAAAAACGATTCAACAACCATACCTCGACCATGAGAGGATTATTTAACATCTAACCACCCCTAAAAACATCCTCCAACTGGAATTTTAATTAGTTGGACATTGGAAACCAACTTTTTACCAATTAGACCCCTAATTGCCTAGTTTTGCACTTTTAACAATTTGTTGACAATAAGTACATTTTTATGCAACCTTTTGCATTTTTTGAACTAAATAACATCAAAAACCCATAATTACATCATTAATAGTCTCAAAGACCTTATTTAACATAAAAATTACTCATACTATCACTAACTCCTAGACTAACCCTCATAGAATGCACTTTGCAATTACATGTTTTTAGGTGCTCCTGCACCACACAGATAGTGACATCATCGATTGTATGTTTTTTGGTAGATAATCCAAAGGAAAAAGTGGGTTTGAGCTCCATGTAGTAGGCCAACGGGGGTCCACAACCATTTGACTTCGTGAAGATAGGACAGAATCCTGCAAGCACCCGTCTACAAGGTGTGGCCCACTGACAACTTACCCCTTTCTCATTTTCATTTGGGATTAAACAAAGATGGTGAGTGCAGGTTTCACTAGGTGGAACAGTGTTGTGATCAGGCTGTTTGGAATGGAAATCTCACCATAGCGGTCTGTGAATGAAATTTTGTGGGGTCAAGCTTGCAAGCAAGCTCAAACTTAGTCATTTAGGGTGTGAAGGAGAATGGAAAATAGAGGCGGGGTTGGGGCCCACCCAGTGGAGGGGCTTCATCAATTTGTCATCTTGAGTGGTCATTTTTAACATCAATGAATGGTCAATGGAACCCCACAAAGGATGATTTGCATCGCATAAATTTATTTTTTTTGATTCAGACAATGGATCAGATGATGGAGACCGATAGGTGGAGGGATGGGTCATGAAAGCCATTTCAAATAGTGAAGTTGGGGTAGAAATCCATGGACAGTGGTTCGCTAGGAGACCTACGCAATGGACTGAGACTTGGGTGCTTTAACAGAGTTAAGCTTGAATGGAAATGACCATGGTAGGACTTGCCTAATGGGAGGATGAAACTAGATAGTTATTTGGAATGGCGATACACTGACAACATCCCAGAGTTGGAAACCCGTGCTTGTAGACCTGAGTAGATCAAGATATCCCTCTATTTTGGGCTCGTGTTTTTTGACCAAGTTTAGGATGACCAAGCCAAACGGGCCTCCCACATTGGTGGGCCTAATGAAGGTGTCTATCATTTTGATTTTTTAAATGTTATAAGGGATGGTGACAGTGTTGGTTAGGTTGCAGGTCCACAGGGCATGAAAACCCTGGTTCAAGAATTGCCACAGGGATCTCAAGTCCTGCACCTAGCCAGGAGTCATTTTTTTAACCTTATCAAAATTTCATCTTGTAGGTTTTGATTGCCAGAGTTTTTTCTAGTTGGTTTCTGAGTTCTATTTCCAAAATTTAATAACTTTCTCCAAAAAAAAAGGAAAACTTAAAGCACGACTTGCAGCGAAAAACCAACCTGTGAGGCTCGATGAAGATGGATGAGCAAACAATTGGAAAAGGCTTCAAATCGACAAATGAACTCGACATGCATGATGTTGGAATTAGTGGGAGGCTCTGACTCATTTCTAGACTTCTAACAGGTGAAAATGATAGCTCACGATGGGCTATTTATAGAATTTTCATTATTTAATGCCCCTCATAAATTTGGTTATGGTGGTGTTTAGGGTTGGTGGATGGGAATTTCAAAAATGACATCAGGAATGGCAGAGTCCACTGGGTGGACGATAGTCAGGAGTTAGTTGTTTGGGCGGTTGATGAATGAAAATGACCATCAATGATGCGGGTCCCACTATATGGAAGGCCGTCATGTTAAGGCCATTAGGAATTCCTAGGGGGCTAAGGAAACCTACATAGAGCAACCCGCATGGGTAGAACCACATTGCTCAGAGGACGTTAGCCTTAAAGAATGAAGGAAAATAGCTAAGGGAGTCCCACAAAGGATTTAGACCTTGAAAATTTGAAGGTGGCAAAACATGGTCAACGCAAAGTGACTCTTATATGATTCCTTGACCACTTAGAACACAAAATAGGGGGCACACAAAATGAGGTGGTGACAAAAGTGACCTGACGAAGTGAAAGAGAGAGGGTCCCCATTCTGAATAGGGCATGTGTGTTAAAGGTACAATGCCAATCAATAGATGAAAGCACATTGAATTCCCTTTCTGAGAAGGATTTTGGAATTTTTTTGAGATAAGACTTCGATGTAAGGAAGAGAGGCCAAGGGGGGAGGAGGAGAAGAGTTGAGATTTGGTTTGGTTGAAGATCCTAGAGATTTGCTTGCTTCTATAGCCATTCATGAGGAAGACATGACAAAGATAAGACAACTCATGGTCTAAGTTGTCTTTGTCACAAAGATGGAAGGCTCTCAAGGTTAAGGTTTTGAGGATACAAGCGTTTTGGGCAAGGTGGTGGTGGGAGGAAGAGTGAAGGTAGAGATCAATATGAGAATACTTTCGATATACACTATAAGCTAAGGAGCCATCAGGCTTTTTGGTAAGGAAAATATCAAGAAATGGGAGTTTGTTATCTGATTCAATCTCTTTGGTAAAAGAGATACAAGGGTGTAAGCTATTAAGGTGGGAATGAAACTTTTTCAATAGATTACTCCCTGGAAGGAGAAAAAAGTAGAATGAAGGCATAATTTTACTAAGGAAGCCACTTCATTGTTAGTTTTTTGTTTACCAATATCCATAGATTCAAAGAGAGGAACCTTGGTGAATAAGGAAACAACATCGAAGCTAACCAAAATATCGTTGTAGCTTAATTTTTGGCTACTAATGAAGTCAACAAAGTGGGGAGAATCCTTAATGAAGGAGTTATATTTTCCAACAAGGGGGGAGATTAGCTTAGACAAGAAGGAGGCCAATATCCTTCTCAAAAAAGGCATTCGATGTGCTTTCAAACCTATCTCCACCCTAAGAAACCCATCCCTTCCCCCAAAGACCCCAAGGACATCTATCTTGATTCAGGAGTCTACAAGGTGTCTTGCTCCTATGGGATATCTTACATTGGTGAAACGGGTTGTTCTTTTAAAACCAGATCAAAGAGCACTGCACTGATGCCAAGCATGAGCGGGTACATAAGTCTGCCCTCACCAACCATTCTTCATCTTCTAAACATCATATTTGTCTTGAAAACATACAAATCTTATCCATTGAAAACAGTTTTTTTCAAAAGAAAGCTTAAGGAAGCTATTGAGATAAACAACCACCCCTTTAATCTTAATTGTGATTAAGGTTGGACCTTGAGCTCCTCATGGAAACCTTTGTTATGCAACCTCAATCCACGAGCCTCCCTCCCCCCTCTCTCCTAGCTTCCTTTGTCTCCTCGTGGTGGGTCTCGTCTCTTGTTGTTATCTTTTGGCTCTCCCTTCCCTTCCCTCTTCCATCTCATTTTTTGTTTCCTCCCTTTTTCTCTCTACCTTCTCCCCCTCGCCTCTTTCAGCTTTCCTTGCTCTATCCCTACCCTTCCTTGCTTCTGGTGTCTCCCAATGGTGGTGTCTCTTCTCTTGTTCCTCCTCTTTGTTTCCTCTCTTGGTTAAGTTTTTGATTCCTCTCTCATTGTCTTCTATTTCCATCTTATTTTTTAGCTCTTTATCTTCTCTTTGTTTTTCTTTTCCTTTTATTTTGCTCATTTCATGTTTATTTTTCTCATTTCTCTTGTTTTATGCTTTGCTTTCTCATTTCTTTGACTTTAATTTTATTCCCCCTTTATTTTCTTTTGTTCTTTTTGTTTGCTCTTTATTTTTGTTCTCTTTGGTTTCTTTTATTTTTGTTGTTAGTTGTTTCCTTTTATCTTTTTCCTTCTTTTTGTTGTTCCCCTTTCTTGCCTGATTGAAAATTTCTTTATTATTTTATTATTTTATTTTATTTTATTTTCCTTTTATCTATTTCTTGATTTATTGTTCTTTTGATATATATAGTTTTTTTTATAATAAATTATATTTTTTACCAATAAATGATATATTGTTAATAATATAATTATTATATATATTTTTAACAATATATCATTGTTAATAATATATATTGTGAATTAGATTATTAACAATATATATTTTTTCTTTCTTTTTAGTTCTTATTTAACATTCTAATTTTATTTCTCTTATTTCCTTTCAATTATCTTTACAATTTTATTATTTTTATATTGACATTTTCTTTTGTTTTTAAGTTTTCTTTGATGATCTTTCCTCTTTATTCTTTTTATTCTTGCTCATTGATATTTTTATGTTTTTATTTTTAGTTACTAACTTTTGGATTTATTTTTATTTGCTCTTTGTGGTTTCCTCTCTTATTCTTTCTAATAATTTTGTTCACCTCTTTATTGGTCTTTATTTTTTCCCCTTGTCTTTGTGTTTATTTTATTTTATTTTTTTCTTAGTGATTGGTGGCTCTCTCTATTTGTTGATCATTGGCCATTTCTTATTATCTATTTTTATTTGTTATTATTTTATTACTTTATTCCTTATTTTTCTTTGGTTGGTTTCCTTCTTGATTCTTGTGCAAGTTTTCCTTTCCTCTTCCTTTATAATTGGGTTGTATCTGCATTTTCTACTCCATGTCATTTTTCATCCTGATGATGGATCACTGAGTGTGATCTGAAACATTGATCCAAAAAAAAATACATAGTTGAATCCATAAACAACATACTTTAATGGCATGGACTATGGAAATCTAATGTCTTTGCATGATTTTTTTGCTAAGAAATAAATGCACCAGACCAATATGAGTGGTCAATTCTGAGTGACCTATGAATGTTTGTTTGAAACTTGAAAAGGCATGAGTTCTACTTAGAACCCAGAACTTCTATGTCTATCTATTGACTAAAATACTTGTTTAAGTTTTACTTCAACAAGCATGTTGATCTTAGATTCTTTTCTTTTATAAAAAATTTCACCATGAATTTTTGTAAGGGAAGTGTTCAAAGATATGAATATTGAGGAATTTGCTTCCATGTATGAAGATGGGCTAGTTGATTTGTTAGATAAATCTTTTTAAAAAATTTATATAACTTGGTTTAGGTCTGGGAACTAAGGTAAATGAAAAAGAGTCCAAAGTACAAGGATTCCAAACTCAACATCAAGGAGAAAAGCCAAAGATGTGACAAGAAGAAACAAACCAATGTTACACACAGAGTAAAATCAGACTAAGAAAGAGTGACCTAACAAGGACCAAACACAAGCCATCCTACACCACTCTAGTAGCATCTTGATGATGGTTGGGAGAAATAGCTTGAGGATCCTAGTTCAGGATAGCCTAGATATCATCCTAGAGGAGCTTGATTAGAGGGAAAGGGAAGTCATTCCACCACTGAGAAGCCCAAACACCTTTTTCCCTATCCAACAAAATATCGAGATTTGCTAACCATTCTACAATGCGTTTTCCTTTTCTCCTAATGTGTGACACAAGTTCAATAGCTCAATATATTTAACCACCCATCTTGCACTTTTCATTATTGCATTCAATATCCAATTCACCAAATTTCCCCCCTAAGAGCATTGATGACCAGTTTTGAGTCTCCTTCTATCCATAGCTTCTTCCACCCCTTCTCTTTGGCAATCATAATCCCCCACAATAGAGCATAGGCCTCAGCTTTATTGTTTGAATCCATCCCTAAGTCAAGAGAAAAGGTTCCAACAGGTTTCCCATGACCATCCCTGAAGATCCCATCTCCCCCAACCTTTCCAAGGTTGGATTTTACCACTCCATCAAAATTGAATTTAATCCAACCCAACACAGGGGGTTCCAAACCACAAATCTCATCCCAGAGTCTGGCCAAATCATAAGGGCACAAATCCAATGGAAATGAGGCCAAGTGTCCTCCCAATCCTTCCCACTAGCATAAGCATCTCTTTTTTGAATTTTCTAGATTTCCTCAACTTCACACAAGGAGCTTTCCACCTTATCCCAAACACTCTCTACAACTCTACTTTTATCTTGAAAAATTCTCTGATTGCGCTCAATCTAGATGTTCCACACAATGGTTGTAGGAGCATCCTTCCAAATCAACTTAAGACATAGGCTATGAATCTAGGACTTCCAACTCTCTAAAAGTCTTAGTATACTCTTGGGAAGAACCCAAGCAAGCTTCCATCTACTCATAAAAGTATTCCATAGTTGGCTTGTTGCAAGTATGCACAAGTTTTGGTGGTGTTGTCATTAATGTTGTCATTGATGTCAACATAGTTCACTATTTTGTAGATTGTGCATGTGTAGTTCAGTTGTTATTGAGATGTTGTGAGTACATGGAGCTATCTTTATGATGTTGCAGATGTGCTGAAATGATGGGTTTTCAAGTGCTTTTGAGAAAATTAATAAAGAGAAAATTTAGAGTTGTGTAAGTGTGTAGAATGTGCTTTGGTATGTGCTCCACGTTTCTCCTATGTTGATCCTATGCCTATGTGGATATGAAGAGTCTTTTTTTATGATCTGGTGGTGATATCTATGGATTTGTAGCCTTTGGTTTGATGGAATGTGAAAGTTATGTTCATCAATGTGTGAACTATTCTAGCAGAGTTGATCTTTAGTGGAGTGGGATAAATGGTTCTACTATGTATTTCTTTGTTGTTTTGTTTCAGATCTTGTGGATATGGAATGTGTTGTGCAATGGTGTTCTCTAGGTTCTAGCAAATATGTTTATGTTTTGGTGATACAAAAATTAAGTTTCAAAGTTGTTGTATGTGTTTGCATAGTTTGGATGGCCTAATGGAAGAAGTTCTTTGTTCGAAGGTTGTTTCTCTTGCTATAGATGTATCTAAAGGAACCTGAGATGTGTTCTCTTGCATAATAAAGCATGTTGTTTTGTTTTTGTCATATCTTCTTGTTGGAAAGCATGTACATGAATGTTCATTTGTGCTTTCATTAGATTAGGTCAACCTAGTGTTTACACTTCATTTGAAGAATACAATTTAATTAAGGAAGCATGTGGTTGATCTGAGACATTTTATTTTTGGTCTTGGTTAAGATTTCTTTTTTGGTCCACTCTAATTCCTTTGCACTATAGGAACATTGAGTTTTTGAGCTAATTTGAATTTATGAAATGAAGCATATGTGGCCAACCTTGGGGAAAGTTTCTAAGGTTGAAGATGGTATATTTGCAAGTCAAATTGTGAAGGTCTAGATGATGCAAAGTAATGAAGTAAGCCACAAATTAAAAGAGAAGAAGTTTGCAAAAGTGAGTTGAGGTAGCAGTAATTCATTGTGTTGGATTCTTGAAGGTAGTGAGTTGAAGGTTTGTGAAATCTTCTGATCAAGACTATGAGTGTGTGTAAATTGCTATGGTGGATTTTTTCTTCCATTGTATCTATAGGTAGTGAGACTTCCTATTGGATAGTGAGTCCCTTCTATAGGTGAGCCTTTGTATCTGGATAGTGAGTCCTCTTCTAGGCAATAAGCCCTTAGTAGTGACCCTTTGTATTTGGTTTCCCAATCTCTTTATATTATGAGTTAATCCTCATCAAGGTTTTTACCTCATTGGGTTTTCCATGTAAAAATATGGTGTTTAGTGTGTTGATTTTGTTTTTTGTTATCTGCATTTCATGCTCATATTTAATAACAGAATAGTGTGGTTATGAAGTTAATAAGTATTGAAGTTTGAGTTTAATTTTTGTGACAACTAATTTACCCCCCCTCTTAGTTGTCATGTGCCTTTTAACAATTGGTATTAGAGCTTTGGTTCCTTGGTGTAGATCTTAACTGCTTAAGGAAGATCTGATGGCACATAAGTTGGTGATCCCTATGTTCGATGGATTTGATTATAGTGACTGGAAAGTGAAAACGAGAGGATATATTATCTATCTTGGTTACAAGACTTGGAAGGCTATTGAGATTAAGCATATTGCTTTGAAAAGTGGTCCTACTATTGCAGATGAGGTTTCTGCTTATTAGGAGAATAAGAAGGTTAGATATGCTATTTTTGGTGCCCTATCTAAAATTGAGCAAACTAAGGTTCTTTCTTTAGATAATTCTTATGAATTTTGGAAGAAGTTGGATGATCTTTATGAAGGAAATGACTGAGTGAAATTGACAAAGAAGTTGATGGCAAAGAACAGATATGAGAATATGAAAATGGAATAAGGTGAATATTTTGTAAGCTATTTCTAGAGGGTTGAACTTGTAGCAAATGATGTTAGAAATCAAGGGGGTAAATTGACTGATGAATATATAATTGAGAAGATCCCAATAACCTTTATGAAGTGTTATAGTGATAAGATTTCAGTTATTGAAGAAATGTATGATCCTAAAAAATACACTAAAGAAGAGATATTTGGCACCTTGACTACAGTTGAGATGAGAAAATTTGGAAAGGAGGAAAAGTCAGAGACAACATTTAAAGCAACAAAGAATGAGGATGATCTGAATAGTGATGGTTTTGATGAGTTGGAAATGAATTTTAACAGGAAGTTGAAGAAAGGTACTGGTAAGTATAAAGGTATGTTTCCCTTTAAATGTTCCAATTGTGGTAATATTGGTCATTATGCTTCAAGATGTCCGAATAGAGCTATACATAAGAAGAACAAGGATCACAAAGATAAGGATACAAAATATAAGAAGTTGTATTATGTTAAAGAAGAAGCCAAAATATCTGATGATGAATCTAATTATGGGGATGATGATAGTGAATTCTTGTTTCTAACTTTGGAGAGTAAATCTACATCTTCTAACTATGGAAAATGTGCAAGAGAGAATGCTACAAAGAAAAAAAGGAATGCAATGGAAGGTACTTTGGTCACTTCCTTTCATGATAGACATGATGAAGATTACTGGGTGATTGATAGTGGATGCTTTGATGGAATGCACAACACTAATAATGTATATTATGTAAAGGGTTTGAGGCACAACCTTTTGAGTGTTGGAAAGATGTGTAGCAATGGTTTTAAAATTGTGTTTTAGAACAATACCTATGAAATCAATAAAGGATCCAAAGATATGGTTGTTGCTAGAAGGATAACTCATGGAAACATCTATCAACTTAAGGGTGTTGAAGGTTAGTGCCTTGTATCTCAAGTCAATGAACTTTGGTTGTGGCACTGGAGAATGGGTCATGTAAACTTTGATAATCTGGTCACGATCAATTCAAGAGATGTTGTCTGAGGTCTTCCTAGAATCACAAAGCATGCTAATACTATTTGTAGAAGTTGTCAATTGTGGAAACATGCAAGAAGCAGTTTTAAGGGAGAAGAGCAATCTAATACCAGAATGCTAGAGTTAATTCATATTGACCTCTATGGTCCAATTAGAATAGGAAGCCTAAATGGTGATACGTATTTCATGCTACTTATTGATGACTATTCTTGAATGACATGGGTTGATTTTCTTAGAGAAAAGACTCAGTCTCTAGATAGGTTTAAGCAAGATTCAAAAATTAAGTGAACCTTAGAATCAAATATTTGAGATCTGATAGGGGTGGAGAATTCACTTTTGATGAATTTAATACATTTTGTGAACATCATGGCATAAAAGGATAGTTTTCTACTCCAAGGACCCCTCAACAGAATAGGGTAGTTGAAAGGAAAAACCTAACGGTAGAGAAAGCTACAAGAACCATGATGAAAGAATCAAATGTACCCGATGTCTATTGGAGAGAGGTAATACACACTATTGTTTATATTCTTAATAGAGTTCAGATTAGAGGGAACAACACAAAAACTCCTTTTGAGTTATGGACTAGTAAGACTCGTACTGTGAAGTACTTTAAGGTATTTAGAAGAAGATGTTACATTAAAAGAGATGATGAAAATATTGGAAATTTTGATGCAAGATGTGATGAAGGGATTTTTCTTGGGTACTCTACTACTAGCAAAGCATATAGATGCTTTAATAAAATATCAAGGAAGATTGTTGAGAGTGTTAATATGAAAGTTGATGAGGACATACAAAAACCTATTGAGATAAGTGAAGTTGAACCTAATGATCCTATCTATGACAATTACTTGAAGAGAATAAGGAAAAGGAAGAATAAGAAGAAAAAGGAGAAGAAGAAGAAACCTCAGAACCTACTGTTATGACTCCTAAGTATGTGCAATAGAATGATTCAGAGGAAAAAATAATTGGAGATAAGAGTGAAGGTGTGAAGACTAGAAGAAAAGTAGTAGTTGAGGTAAATCTATGTTTACTTTCTAAAATTAAACCAAAATCTATGAGTGAACCATGTGAAGATGAGAGTCGGGTTAAAGCTATGAAAGAAGAGTTATAAAAAATAGAAAAGAATCAGACATGGGAATTAGTTCCTAGACCTGTGAATATGAATGTAATTGGTTCAAAATGGGTGTTCTAGAATAAGTTGAATGAAAATGGTGAAGTTGTAAGACATAAAGCAAGAATTGTATGCAAGGGTTACTAACAAGTTGAAGGCATAGGGTACCATTGCATGTTTATCTATTTACACATATTTATTTATTTATCAATCCTATTAAGGATAACCCTAATGAATATTATTTGTTTATTTATCTATTAATCCTATTTATTTATGTATTTGTGCAATGATATTCTTATCACAATAATAAGACTTGTGTTATGGGAATTACGTTAGTCTTTGATCTAGTGATATATTTTGGGAATAATATAATACTTAGTACTAATACATGCAATCCTAATTTAATCATGCTAAGGTTACCACTAGGGAATTCCCCCTTGTGTCTAGCTAAGCTCAGAGTGAATGAAATCTTACTCACTCTCAATAAATTGGTCTAATGTTTCCCTACCTAAACATATGTTAGAGGGCTATTTCTCTAGGTGTGACACCATTAGAACTAAGAGTATAAATTGGATCTATGGATTTGAAAAATTACAACTATGTGCACCAACACACCTATGTGCATATCTCTATTTTTTTGAGTGACATGAACTTGACCATTTGGCCACTATAATGATGGAAATTGTATGTGTAACACCTCTCTAAACCCGGGCTAGTAAGATAGTATTTTAATTCTTGATTTGATATTTTAAATGTTAAATCTTATTATAATGAGGTTAGATATTGTTGGTTTAGTGAAAGGTTATTATGATTAGTTATGATGGTGCAAGTAATTGATATATATGGTAGCTAACTACAGTCAGGATGTAGTATGTGCTTCGGCTATGTATATATGTATATGCACAGGTGCTCTGTTGTGTGTATGTTATAGGTACCAGGTACTGACTCCACCTGGCTTCACAAGTCTGAGCGTACCTTCCTCGATGGTGGTTACTGGAGGTAGTCACAGGCCAAATTTTCCCTATCCTAGCCCACTGTACCTTGTTGGAGTAGTGTTTCTTTGTTGATATCTTACTGTCCGGTTACCTAACAGTAACTTCCGGAGCACCTTTCAGCCGTATGTTCCGACACACCTTTTTGTTGGATGCGGTTTACCTATATGTCTCATTGAGGTATTTTGTTATGGTTTTCGTGAACCTTTTAAATGGCTATTTATTTTGGTTGTCTGTGTTATGATGCATTTTCATTGGCATCTTTTTGTGATTTCATATATGGCATTTTATAGCATTTTATTGATGAGAGACTTAAATGGTTTTATTCATGAGATTTTAAATATGATATTTTAAATTATTTTATTTACCATTTGAGAGAATGATATATTCCATTTGGAAATTTTAATGATTTTGTTAATCTTATTTGGGAGCTTTATAGCTAATTTTATAAAATGCCTTATTTGACTTTATTTTGTTTTGGGGAGAAAATAAAATAAGGGGGGCAACCTTGTTTTGGATAAAAAGATATATAAATTTTTATTCTTTTGTTTTGGGGAGAGTTATCTTTTAGTGAGGAAAATATAAAGGGATAAAATTTTATTTTGTGGGGGAGATTTTTTGGAAAGGAAAAGAAAATGGGATGTCCTTCATGGAGGAGGAAACCCCATGATTTGGGTGACTAAGTTGGGGTGATTGTGGAAGATTTTCTGAGAAGAGATTTGTGGGTAGTAGTTTGTTGAAATCAGCACACCATTCCTTAATGGTTGTCTAGTTTTGGAGGTTGGCCATGTCTTCTTCTTTGAACAATTCTTCATTTTTGTTTTGGGGAAAATTGAGGTAATTTTTTGTTCCTTCATTGTTGTATGGTTGTTAATTTGGGTATTTACTTGTGTTTTCTTAGATGGCTGGTATTTTCTGATATGAGCTAATTTTATCTCATAAAATTGGAGGAACTCCTCCATTCCCTTTTGTATTGCTTAGGGTTTGAATGTTGGTTGTTTTAGACTCAATTTGCTGCTCTGTAGTATTGGGTATGACTGATTTTTGTACAATTTTAGCATACATGAAATGGGCTATTGGGAAAAATTTGTTTTGTGGGCTCCTTATTCTTTTTTTTTGCCCAACTTGCTGAAACTGTGTTTTCTATTGCTTCTCTTTACCCTGTTGTTAAAAACAAAAAATTAAGGGTGAAATTCATGTTGGGATGCTAATACCTCAACTGGGTTTTAATAGATTTGAAATCTGGGCACTTTTAATTTTGTGTTTTTTGCTTGCCTTATTTGAAAAATGGCATTTTTCTGAACAACACTTCTTCTTTTTCCCTAAAATCAAAAATCAAGGGTGGATTTTGTCTTGAAATTCCCAAATCCGAACTGGGTCGAGCTTATATTCGTGATCCGGACACTTTCATTTTTGCCCAAATTTTGTGCCCTCTTATTAAATGTCATTTTCTAATGTTGTTCTCAAACCACTTGATGTAAATGCAAAATAAAGTTAGTTTCCATGTAGAATCACCCATATCTCAAATGGGTTGTTGTCCGATTTTTAATCCAGACACTTTTATAGTTTCATGCTTTTCTTGCCCAACTTGGCAAAATGACGTTTTCTGAACCGCACCTCATTTTTCAGTTTTAAACTCAAAATTAAAAGTGAATTCCATCAGAAACCTCAAAATATGAATTGGGTCTTTGTCTGAATTCTAATCCAGGCACTTTGAGATTTAATTTATTTTCATGCCTCTAATCCATGATTGAATTCAGTTGTTTAACATGTCTTCCTACAACAATGTTTTTCTTGGCTTTTTGAGATAGTTTCTATGAATGAAAATCATGGCTTCTCTTCATTGTTCCATATTTTTTCTTGGATTCCTCGTTTGGATAAATGAGAAGGCCTATCCTTCTGTAGGGCGTTGAGTTATCCATGTGTAGGGCGTTGATTCGAGCATTTTTAAGATTTACTCATCTGGTCTATACTCTAGTGCCTCATACCTTAGCAGTCATGAGTAGTTCCCGATATGTTATTGTATGAGCATTTACGTGTTGTGACATTGGCTTAATGAATTGGATTCCATGTTTGCTTTGTATCTGATGTGGATGTTGGCCATATGTTCCCTTGCCTTGTCTTTTCTGCTTGGGCCTCATGACTACCTCTAACCATGGTGGGGTGGCCTCTTTTGAGTCCACATGGTAGGGAGCTGTTTCCACCACCATTGGGGACTAGCATACAGGTTTTGGAGCATCGATTGGAGGTGTTCTCTCTTGTTCATGATTTATCAGATGATGCTTCTTATTCTTGGCTATGCCTTTGTACTCTTATATATATATATTCCTTTACGTATATTGTACTCTCTTGAGAAAGAGAATGTAATGATATAATTTAAATGAGAATAAATGTGATGATTTATATTTAATTTATGAGTTCTAGTGTTGGTATCAGACTTGCTTGTATTTTGATAATCATAATGGCCTTTCTTCAGTATTTTTCCATGCAAAATCAAAGTTCTGGTTGTATTTTACCTTCATGTTGTAGGCTGCAAAAGTTCTAGAGCATCGTTGCCCTTTGTTAATGCCTTGTGTTGTGGCTACAAAGGTTCTGGAGCATCGATGCCCTTTGTTAATGTCCTGTGTTACGGCTATACAAGTTCTAGAGCATTGTTGCTTTCAATTTTTGGTTTGTGTTGTTGCTGCTAAAGTTCTGGAGCAGCAGAGCAGCGTTGCAAGTTCCAGAGCAGTGCCACCAAAGGTTCCGAAGCTAAGCTGGAAAGTTCCAGCGCCGAGCTGGAAGTTCTGGTGCCAAGCTACAAGTTCCGAAGCAGCGCTGTTAAGGTTCTGGAGCAACGCTGCTAAGGTTCCAGAGTATCTTCCCTGGAGCTCATATATTTGTTATGTTTGGATATTTCTCTAGAGGGTGGTTTAGTCCTCTCCTTGGTGTTATGTTCGGCCATGCTTGGCCATGTAAGACGTTGATTTATTGTATTGTAAACTGTTTCATGTGTAAGTTATTCTTTATGTTTTAAAAAAAAAATTATCTTGTCCTCTTTTGGCTCTTACCCTTCGGGGTTGCATAGCGGGATGTTACAGTATGCCCTTCTTGGATTTTGTACAATTTCTCATTTGATTTAGGAATGATTAACATTAAAATGGACCTAATGTTGTCTTGATATAAGTGTTGTAATGTGTTTTCCATATTCACGTTGGATTTAGAGCCATTTTAAGCTAACTAGGCCTATTTTTTCCTTAATTTAATGTTATAAAGTGTATTTATTTGCACCTTCATATTAAGTTTTGGGCCCTCTTGCATTTATGACCTTTATATCATCATTAATAGACCCATAAGACCCTATATTTTGGATTTTAAGGCTTGTTTCAATTGAAATCCCCACATAGACGTCAAATATACTTAATTTCTCAACTCCTTGACATTTCCTCCATACAAAAAGGCCATGTGGGACCCATACACCACCTTGGGAATATGAGTCCCATTTATCCCCTTTTTGGGGTTTTGAGTAGGAAATCAAGATTTTAAGTTCAAATTTCATGAATGTAGGCCTTTGGGATCTAATATATGGTAAATTAGATGGATTTCCTATAAAATCAAGGTCTCAAATCATTATTTACCTAAGCCTTCATGATTTCAACATAAGCTATCAAGAGTTAAGCACTCCAAGACTTTACAAGAGTTTCAAGAGAGTTTACAAGATCATTTGTAAGGCATTCAAGGGAAGGATTCTTCATCATTTGTTGCAGAAAATTCAAGATCCATTGTCATGTCAAGATCATAAGGCATCAAGCATGTTGTTGAGCTAGTTTTGTGATGTAGCATTGAAGATCCATTTGCAAGCATTGTTTCACATCCAAATTGAAGATCAAGATCTACATTCTACATGACCACTTCATGTTATATTGTTGATTTACATTTCAAGAAATCACCCAAGGTATCATTATTCATGTTTCATGTTCATATTTCATTATTTCATTAGAAGGTTTAATTACCTAAATAGGGTTTGACCAAGGAAAACCCCTCTTTCCCAAAAAAATTAACAAGTTTCTCTCTCTCTACATGTGTGGTTGCATATCTACATGTCTTGAGGCTTGAAGATCCATTGAAGATTAGGTTGAAATGTTGAAGAAAGTCATCAATTTGTCACAAGGTTGCTATGTTCACAAACAATCGCCTACAGGTTACAAATCAAGGTTTCAGACCTACAAACAAAGTGTGGGAGGAAGAGCAGAGATTGGAGACTAGATTCAAGCCTTAACCGTCCAAAAAACTAGAGTGTGACTGATACATCACTTATGGCATATGATTCACATTACAAGGATTTTTCCATATTTGAGGATATTTGGACTCACCACTGTCATATTCCTATTTTGGCATGAAAACCCTACTCTTGGACTAAATCACTTAGACTCATGTATGAGTCCCAATGGACATTAAACAACAAGATTTCAAGCTTTTGCAACTTGTTCTAACCTCATCCTTCTTCTAGGTGCACCTCTATTCATTTTTAGTTTATCATTATGTATTTCAATTTCATTTCCTAGGTCATTTAGTTAGGTCTTGCATAGTACTTTGCATGTCATTTATATTTCTTATCTTTCCAATCCCTAGCTTGATGGTGAACCCTCTTATTGTCTTTAATCACACCCTAGGACATCCCTATTGTAGATCTCTTTCCTTCATTTCATCCCTTCTTTGAGATCTCTAGGGGTCTCTTTGAATGTTATGTTAGCGAAATAGGAGGGTCTCATCCCCTTGTTCCATCTTCCAAAAAGATGGAATCCCATTTCCAACATTACATTTTGGTGAACCTACATTTATAACATCTTAATTTTGATTTGGGGTACATCATCATCCTAGATCTAGCTTGCATTGACTTTGTATTAGGTTTTGTATTAGTTGATTTGCATCTAGGGTTTCTAAATCTTGCATTAGTGAAAGTGCATACAGGTTGCATATTTGCATCTTTCATCATTTAATTTCATCTGAACACTATAATTTCACTTAGCATATTCATCATACAAACTAGAAAACCTAACATTCACATAGAATTTACCAAAAATGGTGCAAAAAACCTAATCTGGCTCACACGCCCCTCTGGGCAATTTACTCCTAGTACATGTTGTTTTAGCTACTTTCTAGGATTTTTGTGTTGTTCATTTTCCAACATTTGAACCCCTAAAAAACCTTGACTGGGACTCATACACCTCTCTAGGTGAATTAGTCCTAGATTAGCCCTAAAATTGCTTTTTATAGCATTGGAAACCTTGTTTATGCACTTTTGTTTGTTGTCATTAGTTATCTATTTCAATTGGTTGAGTTTTTCTTACATGCATTTCATTAGATATAGCTTAATTTGGTTCCAGTATGGCATTTCTTAATTTCAAATTTACATTTACATTGCATCTAAAAATTGCATGTACACATTTCACTTTAGGTCATTACATTGCACTTTACTTGAAGGATTGTATACTTTAAATAGCTTACTTTTTCTTTATGATAGCATGTTTCATTTTAAGAGATGTGGTTTTGGTATGGTTAAAAATGGATTGCATAAGTATAACATTGCCTCTTATGAGTTCAACTTAGAGTACAACAATGAGGTCATTAAGAAACATGTTAGTCATCTTTGTACTATCTTTCATAGTTATGAGAACATCCTAGAGAATGAGAATCAAACCATTCACACAATCCTTAATATTACATTGCCTATATCAAACCCTATTATGTCTCCCATTGGTGAGGACGATATGATACAAGGAGATACAAGCATAGAAAATCATGAAAACCATAATTGTTCTTCTCTTGATACCTCTCCTACTAGTGACGAAGGTATCCTGGTGAAAGAAGATACAATCAATGAGAATCCTGAGATTCTTGATTGTCTCTCCCTCCTCCCTCTTGGAAAGATATTATGACACAACAAGATGAGATCATAGAAAAATTTCTAAACATCACCTTACCAAGTCTACATGCATTCCTTGCTTGTGAGAATGTTTTAGTGAAAGAGGACGAAATTATAGATAACCATGACAATCAAATTTGTCCTTCTCCTAATATCCCTCCTTGATGTGAAGAAGATAGTTTGGTGTTAGAAAATGCACTTATTGAGAGTCATGAGAATATTGTTCCTCC
>VDFB02179234.1:70596856-70621226 GCA_007258455.2 Sequoia sempervirens
TATGTCATGGAACATAAGGGGGTTAAATAGCCTCCATAAGTAGGATGTGTTGCATAATTTTGTCAGGGATCATAAGCCTAGCATTCTACTTGTCCAAGAAACCAAAATGCCAAAAGAAAAGGTAGAAAGGATTAAGATGTATAAGAATTGTGGAGTCCATTGTAACAATTCTAAAGGTGCCTCAGGGGGAATTTCTACCTTTTGGAATTAGAGCTTCATCAAAGTGGAACCTTTGTTTGAGAGCTCAAATCATGTGGCCACCAGATTTACCCATATCAAAGACAAGTTTTGCTAGATTCAGTCAAATATCTATGCTCCTAATGGTAAAGGGGCTAGAAAGTCCTTTTGGCTTGAGTTAGTTTCCTTTTGTAGGATATTCACTAATGAATCCTAGGTTGTTATGGTGGATTGTAATACCCCTCTTCAGGAAAGAGAGAAGTATGGAGGATCCTAGGCTAATCTAGAAAGTAGAATTGACCTCTTGGACTTCATTAATAATCAGGCACTGATTGATTTGGATCTGCAAGGAGCTACCTATACTTGGTCAAATCATAGAATCTATAAGGATCTCATTCAAGTTAGATTAAAAAGAATGTTAATTTCAGGTCAATGGTTTATAAATTATTTATGTTCTTTAAAGGCCCTCTCCAAGGTGGGTTATAATCATTTTCTGATTAGTTTTGTGGCAGACCCTATAATGGTTAAGAGGAATTTCCCTTTTAGATTCGAGCGCATGTGGCTTTCACATCCTAAGCTTTTTGATGAGGTGAGGATTTAGTGGAATATCACGATCTTTGGGATTGCTATGTTTAGGGTGGCAAAGAAACTGAGTGAAGTCAAATTCAAAATCAAAAGGTGGAATAAAAAAATATTTAGTATCAAGTCTGAATTACAACCTGATTTGATGGAGATACAAGAAAAAATCCAACGGGAAGGATATATTATGGACAATAGGGTGAAAGAAGATGAAATGCTTGTGAAGATGCATGATATAATAGCCAAAGAGGAGGTTTTATGTAGACAGAAATCTAGGGATCTATGGCTCACTACTAGAGATAAAAACACTAGATATTTTCACTTGTCTGTTTCAAAACATAGGGCTGTGAATAGAATTTCTCACATTGATTACAATGGTAGTCATTTTGAGAAGGATGAAGAGATTAGAAGAAAAGTTGTCCTTTTCTTCAGTAATCTCCTTTTAGTGAATGATGGAGTCAATCATGAAGAGAGATTACCTCTTAGAGGCCATTCCTAAACTTATTAGGGAAGGTGATAACAAAATGCTTGCTGCTATACCTTCAAGGGAAGAAATTAAGAGAGTAGTCTTCTCTTTGAAAGAAACAAGGCCCCTGGTCTTGATGGATTTCCTAAGTTCTTCTTTCAGTGGTTTTGGGAGATTGTTGAAGATGATGTGGTGAATGCGGTTAAAGAGTTCTTTGGCTGAAGGAGTCTCCTAAAGGAACTTAATGCCACTTTCCTAGTCCTAATTCCCAAGAAACCAGGAACTATGGAGTTTGAAGCGTTCAAGCCTATAAGTCTTTGTAATTCCTTCTATAAAATTATTTCTAAGGTGCTGACTTCTAGGCTTCTCATTATTCTTCCCTCCCTAATTTCCCCTTAGTAGAATGGCTTCGTCCTTGGGAGGAAAATCCTCGACTCTGTTATTTCTATCCATGAGAATATTCACTCTCTTGTGGAATCTAAAACTGAAGGCTTTCTCCTAAAACTGGACATTTCAAAAGCTTATGATCGAGTGGATTGGGACTTCTTACTCAAAATCATGAGGACATTTGGCTTTAGCAATAGAGTCCTTTAGATGTTTGGTCAGTTCATCTCTACTACTTCCATTTCTATCATGGTGAATGGGTATCCCTTGTTGTTCTTTAAGAACTCGAGAGGTTTAAGACAAGGTGATCCTATTTCCCCTATTCTATTTACTATTTTGGTGGAATGCCTTAGGAGAAACTTGAAAAGATTGGTCGATTAGGGATCTTTAGCTGATCTAAGGCCCTCCTCTAGCAATCAGATTTGTTCCCACCAACAGTTCATTGATGACACCAAGCTAATGGGGAGATCTATTGTGACTGAAGCAAGGAATCTGAATTTTTTTTTGGATGAGTATGAGAGGGCATCAGGTCAGATGATTAACATACAGAAAAGTTCTATCTTCTTCTTCAACACCCTTGAACCCAGAAAAAAAAAGATTGCTAGAGTTCTTGGGTGCATAATTGAGTCCTTGCCTTCTATTTATTTTGGCTTTCCTTTGTGCCTCAAGCCCCCCGAGTCCTTTTGGAGTTCATTGGTGGATATGTTAAGTAAAAAGCTTGCTGGATGGAAAGGATCTCTTCTCAATCAAGCAGGTAAAATCGAATTCCTCAAAGCCACTCTTCAGAACCTTTTGATATATGCTTTAAATCTTTTTAATATCCCTACCAAATTTGTGGATGCTATTGAAAAAATCAAAAAATGATTTCTTTGTTCGGGTGTTGAAGAAAGAAAAAGAATTCCTCTCATTGGTTGGGACTTTGTTTGTAGACCTAAAAATCTAGGAGGCCTGGGCTTAAAAAAGATAAGAATGATGAATAGGATGCTCCTTGCTAAGAAAATTTGATGAGTTTTTTCGTCAAATGGAGAATAGAATAATATTTTAAAGAGCAAATACATGGCTAATATTGGATCTCTTAAGGCTCTGTTGGATTTTCCTAACTTACCCCAGGGATCGGCCTGCTAGAATGATATGATTAGAGGGAGAAAGATTATTGATCAAGGAGTTGGGTGGAGCATAAGAAGTGGTAATCAAGCTAGATTATGGGAAGATAGATGGTTATTGAAGGGTTCTCTAATTGTCGATGAAAGGTTTAATAGATGGGAAGATACTTGCAAAGTGGCTTTTGGAATTCATGTCAAGGATTATTGGAGAAATGGGGGCTGGGTGAATTTACTCCAGTTTACCCTAGATCTTGTCCTGATTGAATATGCTTTCATGGATGTTAGGATGAGGTTGAATCAACAAGAGGATCTTTTAGTTTGGACTGCTAACCCTTTGGGTAGTTACTCTGTCTCTTCAGTTGTCTCTTTTTTGTCCCTTTCTCAGGCCTCTTCTCCCTTTTGGGCTAAAGCTTGGATTAAACATCTAACTCCCAAAGTTAACACATTTTTTTGGATCCTTCCTCACAATAAAGTCTTCACTATTGACAATCTCTGCAAGCATGGTATCTAGATCCCTAATCGATGCTATCTATGCAAAGAAGAGGTAGAAACTACTAACCACTTGTTTCTTCATTGCCCATATGTGGTGGCTATTTGGGGCAGGTTTATGAATCACTGTAATTTAATGTGGGTTTTTCCAAGCTCCATCGAAGACTTTTTTATCTAGTGGAATGCTCCTTCTATGAATCCTTCTATTCAAAGATTATGGGCTTTACTTTCCCTTATATAGCATGGGGTGTGTGGAAGGAACGCAATAGTAGGATCTTTAGGGAAAAGGAAATATCAAAAAATACTGTGTATGAGAATACTTTTAGATTAATAGTGGAAAACCTCAATATCATCGCTCATCGAGAGAATATGATGGAGGTTGTGGTTTGTTGGACCTATGATCTAAAGATGGCTAAGGATTGGAACATTAAAAGTGAAATTTCTAAGGCCTCAAAACCTACCAAAAAGGACCGTGAAGGAGTCTGCTAGTGTTATCCTCCTAGAGGTTGGATAAAAGCTAATTTTGACGGGGTGGCTAAGGATAACCTAGGTTTGGCTAGAATTGGAGGAGTGATAAGGGACTATAATGGTAATTTTGTTGCGGCTATGGCCATCTCTTTAGGAATCCAATCTAACCATGTTGTCGAAGCCATTGGGGCTTTTGAGGTTATTGACCTAGCTAGCAGAATGAATGTTAAAAATATTTGGTTAGAGGGTGATTCTAAAACCATCATTGAATGCATCGTTGGTAATTCCCCTCCCTCATGGACAATTAAATGTTGGATTGAAGATGCTAGGGAACTCCTTTCTAAATTTGATAAAGTTAGAGTTTTGCATGTCTTTAAGGAAGCCAATGGTGTTGCCGACTTCTTTACTAATGAGGGGGCTAAACAAGAAGGATTCAATATGTGGTAGAACCTTAATGAGTTGGGAGCTGACATAAGGGCATTAATTGATTATGATATCACTCATGAAAAAGTTACCAAATTTCTTGATAATGAAGGAGAATAAGGCCAAGTATAGAGTCATCATTAGATTTTATGGGGCCATTGGTATTAACCCTACTGGTTGTATGATTTGACACATTTTGTGGGTGCTTTGGTTTGGCTACAACTATTTGATTCAAGGTAATAGTTTTGCAAGCAATGCTAGCAAGGAAAATGTGATAATGGGGGGAAGCAAAAAAAGAGTGGAGCCGACTAGTTATGAAATGCATAAGCAAAACCTGAAGGTTTGGAGGTAGATTGAGCATGGTGGGATTCACCCATTCATTGAGAAGCTCCATGGTCCTGAATTAGAAGCCACTAAGTATTTTGTGAATCATTGGAGAAATGGTGAAATTGTTCTCTTTTGGTAGGAAGGTTAGTGTGAATGATAACCTCATCGGGGAGGTCACTGGTCTTTCGATTGAGGGGATGAAGTTCTTCCATAATAGAATTTTTTTTTATGAGGCTATTATTAGGTTTCCCAAAAAAGAAAAAGAAAAGAGAGAGATGATTAAAATATCTAGTAGGTACTTTGAAGTTGACACTATTAAGGCTTTATGGAGGAAGGTGCTTAGGATTATAATGGAATACACCACGCTGGATGGTAGATTTACTAGAGTTTACAACTACCATTTTATCCTCCTCAATCATTTTTTCCATAAGGTAAGGGTTTCCTTCCCTCACTATGTATATTTCTCCCTAAGTAATAGCATGGAAGATCGTAGAAAGAATCCTAGGAAGTATCCGGTCATGCATATTGGACTCATTCAACTTATTTATGAACATTTTAAAAATATGTCAGCTTTGTCTAACCCTGTCTCGGCTATGGCCTCTAAAGACTATGATACTGAGAACATGTTAAAGAAAAAAGATAACCTAGACCCTGATTGGATTTAGGAAGACCCTCCCTCCCCCAAAAAGTTGGGTAAGAAAACCCATCTGAGTAAGCCCTTGATTAAAAAGGATAGCTCTATGAAAACCCCTGTTGTCTCTGCTCAGAAAGAGAGACTTAAGATTAACGACCCCCCTACTAAAAAATTGGTTTCTTACTATGAGACTCCTTGGAGGATAAAATTGAAACCCCTAAAGCGAGTGAGGATTCCTACACCTCTCACCCTGCTACAAATAGAGAAGATAGACCCAGATTTCCTAGTAACCTTAAGCCTACAAACCACTACTTTAAGCCTAATCGGGAGTATCCTGATGATATTTTAGCCATTGCTAGAAATGGGACTGTTGATTAGTTCAGGATTATGAAGTGGTTCTTTCACGATATTAAGGAAATCAACTTAAAAAATAGGGCTCTTACTAGCAAAATGGAAGAAATGCAAGCTAAAGATGCTACCCACAATTCTACTCAGGTTGTGTGTACCGAGGACAACATGAGGGAGATGGTTGATCGCCTTCAAAAGAATATTGAGCACACAGAAAAGTTGAAGAAGGATAATGATTTCAATGTTAAGCTCTTGGAGGGAGAAATTAGTAAAATCAAGGACACCATTAAAAATATCCTATAGTAGAACCACATAATTGCCAATCACAACACAACTGCTATGAGCACTATGGTTGAGAAAATGGAAAAATTCTAGCAGGGTTCTCTAGTGGTGGATTTGGATGCAGACAAGGAGAAAAATAGGATCAGATGATGCTGGCATCTCGAAGAGGACAAGAGGTCACCTGAAGAGAAAGGTTGATCCTATGCTCTAGGGGATTCAGGCTCTCAAAAAGAGCAGCCAAGATATGTGCAACCTTGAAGCTGAGGTTGTTGATACTTTAAAGTTCTTAGGTTAGTTTTTCGTTTACACTAGTTTTTGTGCTGGCCTTTGCTAGCTCTAGGCTTGTGGTTGTGGCCTCTTTTGGTCTTTTTTATTTTGCAGTTATCCTGTGTTTTTGGGTACTGTAATGCTTTATCTTTATTTTACTTGTAAAGTTTGTGGTTTTGGGTCCCTGTAAAACCCATTTTTTCCTTTATCAAAAACTAATGGCTCTAAATTTAGATTTAAAATTGGTGATTAAATTATTAGCTGCTAAATTTTAATTTATGCATATCTTCTAACATATAGTGAGTTGCAGAACTTAGCTAAGATTTGGAATAAAAGTGGTAAAGTTTAGTTGGGAATACACACCACCAGGGAATAATTAAATGAGTTTCTAGGAAATAGTGAAAAAATTAAGAGATTTTCATTGAATGAAATATCAAAAAGTAACATTTACTATCACTGTAATTCCCGAACTAATAGCAGGCTTCATTACTTGCAAGTTGAAATGAGCTATCAATGAAATATAAAAAAAAGAGCTATCAATGAAATATCAAAAGAGCTATACAAAAAAAGAAGAGAGAAATCAACTCTTTAGGCTATCCAAATATCTTCATCGGGACTATAGATTCTTGGCTGGTAGTAGAGCTCTGTTTTGGGGAATTATAAAGATAACCTTGTCGGGGCTATGGATACTTGACTGGTAGCAAGGCTCTATCCGTAGTTGGCTTTGAAGGATTACTAAATTGTGTAGTTAAATTTCAATGAACTATTTTTTTCTATTTTTATGTTAGAATCTATGTAAAGGTAAAGAGCTATTGTTTTAAAATATGCAAAAATTATGATTTATGAATGATGATTTAATCTGAGGTTTTGGTTTAAATTCAGTTTTATTGGTTGCAAGTTGTTGTGTGGTCTCACAACACACCCCAAGACTATAAGACTTGGGGACCCCAAGTGAAAACTAACACTTATCGAAGGTGTTGGCTAGTTGGAAAGATCACCAAAAGTGAAAAGAAAAAATAAATCTTGTAAAAAAGTTCTTCATAATTCAAGTGTTCTGGGTACTGGGTATAGGAAATCGTGAAGCTAGAAGTGTAAAAGGTAGCATAAGGTGTTGAGAAAAGTGTTCTGGTCTGGGAGTAGAGGTCTGGTAAGTTTGGAAGTTTTGGTAAAGGTTGAAGTCGAAGAAAATTATGGGTAAAAGTTGAACACCAGGTACCAGGTAGTAATGCAAAGTGAAGTTTCAAAATTTTAATGTTATCCAAAAGGTTCAATGGTTTGGTAACCCAACTAAAAGGAATAATTACACGAGAATATATGATATTTTCTAAAAGCATGTTATTTATAATGGATTCAAAATGATGATTAATAGATGACATGGTTTTATTTACATGAGATTTTTATAAAAGTTTTTAAAGGGATTTAATAGTTAGAATTGATGATTGTAGGAGAAAGAGATTGTGATGCAAAGTTCGGGTATGGAGGGTTAGGAAAATTTGGATCATAGATAGAATCATATCCAGATCAAGCTACACATTCTAGGAAATTATGCGAGGAGGAGCTCGAGTCATCTGAATACCAGGGATCTTGGTAATACACATGCAACGAAGGAAAGCACCAATCTCCAGAGAAGCTCATTCCTGAGAGTAGAAAGCCCAAGGCAGAACCAAAATGTAGGAATAGGATGATAAAGCAATCATTCTAAATATATGGGAAACATACTATGTGGATTCAAGTTATTATCCTGGCGATAATAAGAAGATGAAACACTCGAAGGATTTCAATGTGTAGATGAAGGTTGACCTATGTTGACTTCGTTGGCTATTATCTTACCAGTTCTCATATTCCATGTGCCTTGATATGAATTGTCCCTTAGATTTCCTATCATGTAATTGTCTTATCGTACCTACATATTTTTTCTATAACAGGCTAGGGGATACTTCTTTTTAAGTTAAGTTTTGAATTTGTGGATGTTGAGAGAGCCAAAACTTCTTTAATTTTTGTTCCATTTTCCTCTTTTTTGAATCATTCCAAATTAAAAACTTGTATGCACATAGAACATGATCAATATCAAAGCCAATTTGATAGCTACCTATCTCATGAATCTTTTGTAGCTGGTTTGTTTGTTCAGTCGAAGAAGACTATATGTTGCACTATTTAAGGGTACCTACAAACTTAAAAGTTGCACCGTTCTATGCTAGCTATGAAGCAATTTGGTGAAATATAGAGGTTTTCTTTGATTTGATTAAATCTTGGGGCATGCGTGGAGAATACTTGAGATAAATTCTATTTTCAAGTAGGGTATAATGTGGGGATCATGATGGGCCAAAAAGTGGCTATATGATGGGTATGTGTAGGGTATGTGGCTAACAACTTTTGTTACCCAAAATTGATGAAACAAAATAGTTTTTAAAGGAGATTGTTAGGTTTCCACCAATATAAATTATGCTTTAATTTGAATTTAGGAAATTATTATTATTCATTTTCTATTTGAATTACACTAAAGTCTTGATTGATAGGCTAATTGAAAAACATCTATATCTTTCAAAGCGATATCACACTTTTGAATTCAAAACATGCATCACATTCTATTCTTTGCATACTATAGGTTAAAGAAAATGAATTTCATGAAGTTTGATATTGAGATTAAAATTAGTCAAACATACGATTTTTTTATATTTTTTAAAAGTTGTAATAAAAAGTTTATAATTAATTATTTACCTGGAAAAAAATTACAAAAATAATATGCATCACATCGGGACATGAGTCCTCTACTTATATCTAAAATATTATTAAAAAATATTGTCATTTTATTGTGGTTAGGGTGGTTAGGCAGACACCTACTTATTTTTTCCCTGAAATTTAAGTACTATTGTATTGAAATTTCAAATTTGCACCAAATAGTTTTTTGTTAAAATAAACCTGAAGCAGTTTAAAACTACATTCAATTTTGCTCTGATTCTATTCTTACATATTTTTGAAATAATATAGATAACTTATTCAAATTTTACATCAAAGTTGCCTAACTTTACAGATTTTTCTAAATTACCACCATGAGCTGTTTTTCCATGATGAAATCCTGCACATATCAATATTTGATGCTTTATTTTTTATTAGAATGCTCAAATTTTAGAAAATGTTCCAAAAGTTAATGAGATATGAAATACTATTGCAATTATCTTTCATTTCAATGGGTGTTAACAAAAAGCTAAATCTATAGTGAGAGAAAAGGAAATTTATTTGATGTTCATGAAATATTATTGGAAATCTCTTTGAATTTCTTAAGAAATTATTTAATATTAACATTAGTCTTCCATTTGATACTTATAATTATTTTTAAAAATCGAAGATAACCATAGACCCCTTGAGATTAACAACAATATCACATCATACCCTGAAGTGAACCCAGTATGGTCAAGACCTAAGTACCAGAGCGTTGGGATTAAGCTAAGTCAACCTTTTCCCCAAAAGTACTTCCTTTTAGGTTGTCTTGGTTAAGTCTTTCAAGTATAGATAGGTTCTTCACAATTTTCGGTAGCCAATAGGGATCATGGAAAAATAGGCCCTTTAAAGTGGTAAAAAATAGAAAATCTGAGTTAGGAAACTTGGTAAAATTTGAATAAGTTATCTATATTATTTCAAAGTATGTAAAGAATGGTCTATGGAAATTGAATATAGTTCTAAACTACTAGGTTTTAAAAAAATAAAAATCTATTTGAGGTGAAATTTGAAATTTTAATGCAATAGTACTTAAATTTTATGGAAAAAATAAGAAGTGGAGTGTCTGTCTAACTACCTAACCACAATAAAATGATAATATTTTTCTAATATTTTAGATATAAATGAAGACTCATGTCCGATGTAATGCATATTTTTTTAATTTTGTTTCAAGTAAATAATTAATTATGATTTTTTTATTACAAATTTTAAAAAATATAAAAAATCGTATGTCTGACCTCCTTAACTTGGTCAAATCTTCATGAAATTGGTTTTCCATTTTAAATCCCTATAATTATGTGAAGAATAGAATGTGACCATGTTTTGGATTCAAAAATGTGATACCATTTGAAGAAAGCTATAGATTTTTCAAGACTTTAGTCATAATTTGAATAGAAAATGAATAATAATTACTTATTAAATTCAAAGTAAAGCATTATTTATATTGGTGGAAAGTTGAGAATCTCCTTTAAAAACCCTTTTCGTTTCATCAATTTTGGGTAAAAAAATCATCAGCTACATACACTACTATATTGCCACTTTTTGGCCCATCATGATCCTACATATACCCTTTCTTGTGAAGATTTTATTTGCACTATTGTTGCGACTAACATCACGATCAACAAGATTTTCAAGTTGTCTCTCTTAGTTGCGAATTTTTTCTAGTGTTATATGTATGAGCAACTGTATTATAACTCGGTTGTTGCAAAACATTATTCTTAGGTGTGTAAAGGATAAGTTCAAGTTTTTTTTGAATTGGAGGTTTGTGTGAAGGTGGGTAAAGGATGAGTTGAGGTTGAATAATATTAATGTCCCTTAGTGAAGGAGAGTTTAATGTTAGTTCATGGTCTTCATCTAAGGAAACTATATCACAATTGTCAATGTTATTATTTTCTTGCACCATGATATCATCCTTAGGAGATGAGTTTTTAGCAGATCTACAAACTAAATGTTCATGAAATTCAAAGATGTGTTCTTCGAAAATGAACTCATTGCAAGTGAGGGAGTTATCAATGGTTAGATTGTTGCATTTATCAATAGTGGGGATATTAGGAGAAGGCTCTATTTGATTGTTATTATTTCTTATGACTTTATCCGTTTTCTCTAAGGTCCCATTCTTGTACATGCCATACTATCTACCCTAGTAGGGGAGCTTTTAATATTTTCATCACATTCCATGGTTATGTTTTGTAAAGTAGCTTCATTACAAATAAGGGAGGCATTGAGAGAAGGATAACTATTATTTTCATGCTTACCAAATAGATCTTTCCTAATGGTATGAGCATTAGGGAAGGGAGGAACAATATTCTCATGACTCTCAATAAGTGCATTTTCTAACACCAAACTATCTTCTTCACATCAAGGAGGGATATTAGGAGAAGGACAAATTTGATTGTCATGGTTATCTATAATTTCGTCCTCTTTCACTAAAACATTCTCACAAGCAAGGAATGCATGTAGACTTGGTAAGGTGATGTTTAGAAATTTTTCTATGATCTCATCTTGTTGTGTCATAATATCTTTCCAAGAGGGAGGAGGGAGAGACAATCAAGAATCTCAGGATTCTCATTGATTGTATCTTCTTTCACCAGGATACCTTCGTCACTAGTAGGAGAGGTATCAAGAGAAGAACAATTATGGTTTTCATGATTTTCTATGCTTGTATCTCCTTGTATCATATCGTCCTCACCAATGGGAGACATAATAGGGTTTGATATAGGCAATGTAATATTAAGGATTGTGTGAATGGTTTGATTCTCATTCTCTAGGATGTTCTCATAACTATGAAAGATAGTACAAAGATGACTAACATGTTTCTTAATGACCTCATTGTTGTACTCTAAGTTGAACTCATAAGAGGCAATGTTATACTTATGCAATCCATTTTTAACCATACCAAAACCACATCTCTTAAAATGAAACATGCTATCATAAAGAAAAAGTAAGCTATTTAAAGTATACAATCCTTCAAGTAAAGTGCAATGTAATGACCTAAAGTGAAATGTGTACATGCAATTTTTAGATGCAATGTAAATGTAAATTTGAAATTAAGAAATGCCATACTGGAACCAAATTAAGCTATATCTAATGAAATGCATGTAAGAAAAACTCAACCAATTGAAATAGATAACTAATGACAACAAACAAAAGTGCATAAACAAGGTTTCCAATGCTATAAAAAGCAATTTTAGGGCTAATCTAGGACTAATTCACCTAGAGAGGTGTATGAGTCCCAGTCAAGGTTTTTTAGGGGTTCAAATGTTGGAAAATGAACAACACAAAAATCCTAGAAAGTAGCTAAAACAACATGTACTAGGAGTAAATTGCCCAGAGGGGCGTGTGAGCCAGATTAGGTTTTTTGCACCATTTTTGGTAAATTCTATGTGAATGTTAGGTTTTCTAGTTTGTATGATGAATATGCTAAGTGAAATTATAGTGTTCAGATGAAATTAAATGATGAAAGATGCAAATATGCAACCTGTATGCACTTTCACTAATGCAAGATTTAGAAACCCTAGATGCAAATCAACTAATACAAAACCTAATACAAAGTCAATGCAAGCTAGATCTAGGATGATGATGTACCCCAAATCAAAATTAAGATGTTATAAATGTAGGTTCACCAAAATGTAATGTTGGAAATGGGATTCCATCTTTTTGGAAGATGGAACAAGGGGATGAGACCCTCCTATTTCGCTAACATAACATTCAAAGAGACCCCTAGAGATCTCAAAGAAGGGATGAAATGAAGGAAAGAGATCTACAATAGGGATGTCCTAGGGTGTGATTAAAGACAATAAGAGGGTTCACCATCAAGCTAGGGATTGGAAAGATAAGAAATATAAATGACATGCAAAGTACTATGCAAGACCTAACTAAATGACCTAGGAAATGAAATTGAAATACATAATGATAAACTAAAAATGAATAGAGGTGCACCTAGAAGAAGGATGAGGTTAGAACAAGTTGCAAAAGCTTGAAATCTTGTTGTTTAATGTCCATTGGGACTCATACATGAGTCTAAGTGATTTAGTCCAAGAGTAGGGTTTTCATGCCAAAATAGGAATATGACAGTGGTGAGTCCAAATATCCTCAAATATGGAAAAATCCTTGTAATGTGAATCATATGCCATAAGTGATGTATCAGTCACACTCTAGTTTTTTGGACGGTTAAGGCTTGAATCTAGTCTCCAATCTCTGCTCTTCCTCCCACACTTTGTTTGTAGGTCTGAAACCTTGATTTGTAACCTGTAGGCGATTGTTTGTGAACATAGCAACCTTGTGACAAATTGATGACTTTCTTCAACATTTCAACCTAATCTTCAATGGATCTTCAAGCCTCAAGACATGTAGATATGCAACCACACATGTAGAGAGAGAGAAACTTGTTAATTTTTTTGGGAAAGAGGGGTTTTCCTTGGTCAAACCCTATTTAGGTAATTAAACCTTCTAATGAAATAATGAAATATGAACATGAAACATGAATAATGATACCTTGGGTGATTTCTTGAAATGTAAATCAACAATATAACATGAAGTGGTCATGTAGAATGTAGATCTTGATCTTCAATTTGGATGTGAAACAATGCTTGCAAATGGATCTTCAATGCTACATCACAAAACTAGCTCAACAACATGCTTGATGCCTTATGATCTTGACATGACAATGGATCTTGAATTTTCTGCAACAAATGATGAAGAATCCTTCCCTTGAATGCCTTACAAATGATCTTGTAAACTCTCTTGAAACTCTTGTAAAGTCTTGGAGTGCTTAACTCTTGATAGCTTATGTTGAAATCATGAAGGCTTAGGTAAATAATGATTTGAGACCTTGATTTTATAGGAAATCCATCTAATTTACCATATATTAGATCCCAAAGGCCTACATTCATGAAATTTGAACTTAAAATCTTGATTTCCTACTCAAAACCCCAAAAAGGGGATAAATGGGACTCATATTCCCAAGGTGGTGTATGGGTCCCACATGGCCTTTTTGTATGGAGGAAATGTCAAGGAGTTGAGAAATTAAGTATATTTGACGTCTATGTGGGGATTTCAATTGAAACAAGCCTTAAAATCCAAAATATAGGGTCTTATGGGTCTATTAATGATGATATAAAGGTCATAAATGCAAGAGGGCCCAAAACTTAATATGAAGGTGCAAATAAATACACTTTATAACATTAAATTAAGGAAAAAATAGGCCTAGTTAGCTTAAAATGGCTCTAAATCCAACGTGAATATGGAAAACACATTACAACACTTATATCAAGACAACATTAGGTCCATTTTAATGTTAATCATTCCTAAATCAAATGAGAAATTGTACAAAATCCAAGAAGGGCATACAATTTCCATCATTATAGTGGCCAAATGGTCAAGTTCATGTCACTAAAAAAAAAAAAAATAGAGATATGCACATAGGTGTGTTGGTGCACATAGTTGTAATTTTCCAAATCCCTAGATCCAATTTATACTCTTAGTCCAATGGTGTCACACCTAGAGAAATAGCCCTCTAACATATGTTTAGGTAGGGAAACATTAGACCGATTTATTGAGAGTGAGTAAGTTTTTCCTTCACTCGAGCTTAGCTAGACACAAGGGAATTCCTAGTGGTAACCTTAGCATGATTGAAATAGGATTACATGTATTAGTACTAAGTATAATATTATTCCCAAAATCTATCACTAGATCAAAGACTAGCATATTAACAACATAGGTCTTATTAATGTGATAAGAATATCATTACAAAATACCTCCTACTTGCTTTGAGTACATGGTGAATCATTACCCCTATGATTAGTCCCTATTCATTGGGCTATAAATTTATACCATATCATGAGAGAAAACATAAATAAATCAAAAGGAACTATGATGCATACAAACACACATACACACACATATATATATACACAATAGTTGTGATATCAAATAATTAAGCATTATTATTTTTCCATCTATAGAGTGTGTATTATAAACATTGTAATGAATTATAATATTGCCTCATTTATATAATAATAATTATATACATACTAGCAAGTGTGGTAAGACATAACCGAACCACATAATTCCACTAAAAATTGACAATTGGAGCCATGGAGATGTCCAATTACATGAATCATTTACAATATAAACATTGATATGATTTAAAATTTATTTCTCTAATAGAAACTAAATTTATAGGAAATGAAATCCTAAAAGATCCTTTGCAGTTATAGTTGCATGGATAGAAGACTTATTGATTTTTTTAGCAACTAAAAAATTGGTATTTATAAATATTTTTTCTGGTTACCTAATAAATTACAAGAATTTAATCGAGAACTAGACATAAAATATAGTTTATGTGTGATCATATGGAATCTATAAGATGGATGGTGCATGTTTTTCATGAGGATAATAGATAAATGCATACTTTACTCTTCTTAAAGATATAGGGTTTTTTGGTATTTTAAAGTAACTTAAAGAGCCATTGATTGAATAGAAGGACAGAAGGTATCCTAGATCAACCCATGAAATTTGTATAAAGATTAAAATTGTTCCATCATTAATTTCATTGAATTATCTCAAATAAAATAAAACATATGCATTTTGTATTTCTTATAATTAATTTTTTGAATGATTGTAAATTCTAGTGCATAACATCAAACTATATCAAGCATGTCTTTATTCATCTCAAGACGAGAAGGTAAATAGGATTAGTTGCTCAAATTTGAAATTTTGAACAATTTTGAAAAAAATAAGGGACAAGTACAAAACCATAAAAAATATATTATGTGGTCAAAGGGTTAGGTCCATATGGCTAAAAAATAAATAGAGATTGGTGGATAATAATTTCACTGCATAGAGTTGCACTCTCCTGAATCCTTATATCCAAGTTACTCTATCAGTAACAATATTGTCAAACACAACCAATAAACCTTTAAATTAGGTTTACATGAGACATCATTGGAACAATCTATTAATATTATGTAATGTATCCTTCACTTTGGACACAACTAGACCCAAGGAGTGATTCATTAGAGTTATCCTTAATACGATTGATAAAGAAATAGATATGTGTAAATAGATAAACATGCAATGGTACCCTATGTATGGTTAGTCCCAAAAGATTTCGGTAGACCAAAGGTTAACATATTATGAACAAGACCTAAACTATTATATGTGATAAGAACATGACTACAAAACTACATGATGTGGATAAGTAATACATGATTCCCTAAAGGTAAAATCCTTTAGGCTTGCTACAATTTTTTTTCCTAATTAAAATACTAAATTATGAAGTACGTTAAAATACCTCCTATTACTAATCTCCTTGTAAATGATTCTTTTGGCTTGATTTAACGGTGAATAGTTACTTCTAGTACTAGTACTGATTCATACTCATTGTGTTATAGACTTGCAACATACCATGAGAGACAACACAAAGAACTACAAGTTGTACATAAGCATACACTCTTAATGTGATATCAAGTAATTAAACATTGTTAGGTATCTATCCCTACACTACAAAAATTCATGTACAATAAGAAAAATAATATTATAAATCTTATTAAATTATATTGTTATATCATTCATTTAATCATTGTTATATTCATACAAGAAAGTGTGGAAAGGAGCCTAAGCATAGAATTCCCCTAATGATCTAAAAATGAATCTATGCATTTATAAAATATATTTGTATTATAACAACTAGATTTGTACATTGAAAATATAGATGGTCCCTCAAACTTCTTGTCATATGGAGAAGAAAAGTTATCAACTCTATTAGAAGAGAAAAATGATCAATTTTTTGAGTGATAGTAAATTAGTATTTATATTTTTTTTGGGTTCCCCAATCAGTTGTGAGAATAAAATTGAGAACTATATGATTTTATCTTCTTAATATTTAAGGATTAATAGTAGGGTTGATGCAAGAAGTTGGGTCGACACAAAGCTTAGAAAGTGGAAGTGTTTTTGCTATTTTTCAGAATTTGTCACACTTGGACTAAAAATTTGAGGCACTTACACAATTAATCTTAAAAAAAGTCAATAATATGAAATTTATCATTTTGAATCTTGTTTCCAAATATGTAATTTATTCAAATATCCAGATGATAGAAATTGAATTTTGATAGGGATGTATAAAAACCACTTTTTAAAAGTCATTTTTTTAACCATACCATGCTTGTCTACAGATGCCACTTTTTGACCCAAATAAAAGTATTTTTCTAATTACTTTTGTGGAAAGATATCTAACAACATGATGATTGATGAGGATATTTTTTTTGTAATTTTTTTGAATTTTTTTTAAATTGATTTTTTATTCACCTTAATTATTGTTTTTAAAAATCAACATGTACGAAAAACATAATTAGACCTAAACTAAATTTTTTTGAATATTGTTTTCCTTGTGTAGAGAATTGTTTGAAGATTGATGCCATATAAATTTTTTTACAAGAAAATTAGCAAAAACATTATTAAAAAAAAAAAAAGTCTAATATTTCAAGTTTATGGACTAGTTTGCTTAGAAATTAATTAAAAAATAACAAACATAATCCAAAATTTTAAAATATATATATTTAAACTATAAATTGTTCTCTCTAATGGGTTTTAATTTCAGAGATTGATTTAGAAAAAAGTCCATCAGCCATATTGCCAAAGTTGGACATTTCTCTTGAACTTGCCTTAGTTTTTAGTTGCAAGTCAAAGGCTAAGGGTCGGGTTGCCAAGCCTTTCCAAGCCTAAAACCAAGGTAGCATGTGGGTTGGGGATTCAAAATTTTAAAAATGTATGTGTTACAAAACACATACACATTCTTTATTTGATTGATTATTTAAAACTTTTAAGAAACACATACGTGTTTTAAAACAAGTATGTGTTTTGTAATACGAAAATATGTAGGAATTTTAAAACTCATATGCGTTTCTAAAAAGTATTTAATGTTTTGAATAAATGAATTACATACATCTTATAAAATGCATATGCATTATATAACGTGTATGCATTTTTTAGTGTGTACCCAAAGCATAACACACACGTTTTTCTAATGATGCGTATGCATTTCCTACAAGATATTTTTTTGGTCAAAACTTTCCCTCTTCATGGACCCAACTTCTTGCTTTTACCTAGTATTTAGAAGTAGCTTGAGGGGCTATTAATTCATCACAAGGAGAGAATTTATCCTAGGTCAACCCTTAAGAAAATTATAAAGATTAAAATTATTGCATTATTTATTTCTTCTAATACTTTAGATTAAAAGATAAAATTTATATATTTGTATGTATTAGAATCAATGCATTTAATATATTTGTGTATAGAAGCAAATTTACACCCCTTTCACAAATTCCCCTTTTACACCCCTTTAGAAAGATCAAATCCGACCAAGAAATTCCACATCACCTACCTGCTTCCCATCCACTTGGTGCTTGTCCTTTATGTCGGTGAGGGAATTTTCATCAAGGATGTGCAAGCGAGATGCTACCGTCTTTGACAAATTCCTACCTTTGAAATATGTAGGGATGTTATGTTCCCCATTGGGGATGAAGCATAACACCTCTCTGTTGACCAGCTGACCAAAGAGTGACTCTTTCCCTCCTAATTTCATCTTCAAATGCATCTATCTCATTTTGACTCCATCTTCTACAATCTCTTGGAAATTTTCTACACACTGGCCTGATCTATTGAGCATTGCTTAGCAAATTGTTGCTCCATCAACTTCACTAAGAACGTGTTGTGCTACCATAGAAGCTGTGATTTTGGTGTCTTGCAAGTCCTCCTTCGTCACCGCTATAGCCATGTTGACTTTTCCAAATCCATAGTCTTCTATTCTCCCTACTTTGGCCTTGAGTTCCTTTGGGTGGAGGTTGTATTTCTTCACTATCCTTATTTTATTGTGGTTTGATAGTGTAGCATTATGTTTTATATAGTGTTTGATACTCTCCTTTCTTGCATTTCCTTTATCATATTTCTATTTCTCTTTAACTATCTAGCTATCCGTGGAGCTGGAAACACCAAAGTAGAGGTTTGATTGAGGCAAATCCCTATACAACCCCAACATTTTTCCTCTCTTCAATTTGTGTAGGTATACATGCATGTGGAGCTTACTGGAAAATTGGTATCATAACCCAATTTTATTGCATATTAATTATAATATGGTAAATTGAAATATTGAAGAAATTCAATATGTTAAATGGAAATTTTGAATATTTTGAAATAGATTGAAAGAATTTAATTGATGTTGACTATATGATCTTTTAAAAATTATCTTATATGTTATCAAGAATTGAACGTTACTGATGAATTATGCAAGTGTAAGTGTGTGCAGTTTTAGGGTGATAGGTTGAAGGATGAGAACACAATTAAAGTAGGATTATTTAGCCAAATCAAATGGTAAGCTAGATGGAATATGTGTGCACACACCATAAAATGAAATGGTATCTGCATTTGAAAATTCATATAGGAATTATATTAAGCTGAATTAAATGACTCAATAATTGAAAAGATGCAATTGTGAAATGAAATTACATGGAAACTTATACTTAAAAAGTCAAACTTGAGCTTGTGTTTTGAATTTAGAGGAAAATGAAAGTCATATTTGGTATGTGATGAATGTGTGAATTTCAATTATGCATTTTATATCATTGTCAAAATGAAAATGAAAGATCATTTTTATATAAATGATAAATATGCACATGAAAACATTTATATGTTAATACAAATATATGTATATATATATACATATATATATATATATATATATATATATATATATATGTATATATGTAATATATGCCTATATATATATATATATATATATATATATATATATATATATATATGCATGCTCTATGCTCTATACATACATATATATATGTCTACATGTATATGTCTACATATATAAATGTACATAAATATATATATGTGAGGCGAGAACAACACATATGTGTGATCAATTTGAATATAAAAATAAAGTGTGATGTATATATATATATATATATATGAGTATATAAGCCATATAAATATATATATATTTAGTGAACTTGAAAATTGATAATTATCAGTATTGAATAGATAAAATTTAAATCGATATCATGAGAAAATCCCATGAAGGACGTGGTCTTCCATCGACAGTATGGAAAATTTTGAATTTAGAATGGGGCGGCAATATCATTAATGCCCATTATTATTTGAAACAACCCCTTAGTGGATGTGTAGAAAAATGTAGAAAGATGATATTTTGAAATAGGATATCAACTCCAACTGACAATAAATTGGTGTGGAATGAAGCATTTTGGGAAAAAGATGAAGGGGGCTGTTGGTTACAAAGGTAATTGGTGATGTTTCTATTAAAATGTTTCTTTTCATTTGATTTTACAGTTTTCATCTTTATTTCCATGCTCAATTGAATTGTTGCATTATCGATTCTATTGATTGAATATTGTTAGACCATTGAACTTTTTTTCCAACTACATGAGTTAGATTTGTATTATCTTTGGCTCTATTATTTCTTTCTCTACAATCAGTTTCACTTGGGCTTGTAGAGCCCATGGCTTGGAAGAGATAATTGTGTATATTACCTTGTAAGATTTGATATCACCAACCATGTGTTTCAGATGCATGTATGTTTTTTGTTATTAAGCCCATCACAGGCTATCGGGGAAACCTGATAGGACTGTGACTAGAGTGATGTAAGTATTTATTGTAGCCAACCTTTATGGGGTAGGCCATAGCTATCATAAAAATATTTTGATTTAAATATATTTTACTTGATTATTATTGTCTCTTCGATGGACACCCATTCAGTCCAATGTCATCACCCTCGATCTAGCATCAAAGGGTAACCTTAATATGTTATTTTTTCCTCGTCACTGAGGGTGATGATGGGATCATATCATCCAACTCTATATATGGGATTTTTTTACTTCTTGTAGATTGAGGATACCCTCTTTATGTCACCAAGTCCATTCAAGATAAAGGTGGAACGATGAAATTCATTCCTTAAATTTGTTTGCATGTGTAGTATAGTGAACCATCACTTAATAGGAACAAGAACCATATCATCTATGGAAGTGATTACAACCAAGCCAAGGGTGGGTGTTATGGCTATGCCCTCGACCACCCTTTTTTTGTAAGAAATAGTCAACAATTGTGGGTCATTTTAGAATGACAAATGTATAATAGTGTAAACTGTGGATGAGGGTTTCATGTCGAACATGGTTAAGATCGATCCCATGGATTTGATCATTTTAACATTGTTGATTAATAGGTAGCATGGCATCCAACACTTTTAAATTCATTCCAAAAGTGGAAAACAACTTCATTTTAGTTATTTCTTACTTGAAATTTTACACAAATGTTTAGAATAATAAATTCTAGAAAACAAGGCACTGGAACTTGAAGTTGCAACCATAAACCATTGGAAACAACATCATTTTGTCATAAATTGTAACTGTTTATCTAGAAACAATATTGTAATATGGTAAACAATGAATGTTCTATTCTAAACGACATTGTTTTGTCATAAATTGTAACTGTTTAGCTAGAAATAGAATTGTATTATTATAAACAGTGAATGTTCTATTGTAAACGACATTGCTTTATCATAAACTGCCACTGTTTAGTTGGAAATAACATTATATTATTGTAAATAGTGAATGTTTTGCTATAAATGACACTGTTATGTTGTAAAAGTGTATGTGTAGTTGAAAATAGTCTTGTTCATTAAATTGTTTAGTTGAAACAACAATGATTAGCTATAAACTGTGAACGTTCTACATGAAATAGTTTATTTTGATAGTTGGAAATAGTATTGTTCTATTAAAAATAGTAAATGTTCTTATGTAAACAACAATTTTAGAATATCACAACTTGTGTGAATATACAAGAAGCAACAATATGTGAGAAACTATTAATACAAAGTTATTCTGGATTTATTTTTTTTATGAAATTTTGACAAAAGAAATGTCAAAATGGGATAATATTAAATGATCGCAATCGGATTTAATGGTTTATTTTAGAATGTATGCATAAACCAATAACTTAAGTAGGCACATATATGTATATGCCCATAGAATTTTTCTATATACATACACATACTTGTGACATACCTTCTTTTGTTTTTACTTAATTCATTTTTAATTAGATAATGCTTTATGTTGAAAGTAAACATGGGTCATGTGAATGATATGACTGCATATTGTAATGTGCAATTCCATTTGAATAATGTATCTAATTTATGTTTAGTGAGGAAATACTAATATTATTTTCCTTTTTCATAGATATATGTGAGAAGAATATTTTTTTACTTGAATAACACAATGATACCTAAGTGAACTAGAACACCTCAGGGTAAATGTTGCTAGAGGGTAGATAGTTATGAAATGTTTTATTGTAGAAAGTTACCTTCCATGATGGGTGCCAAAATGGAGTTCAGAGAGTATAGGTTTGCTTTACCAAAACCTATTGTTTTTTGTTGCAACATTGTTTTTATGCTTGGCCAAGAAATTTAGTTCATTTTCTATGTATGAACTTTGTGATAACACTCTTTGCCATTCTTAGCATAGACCTTGCATTTTCTTTTCTAACTTGTAGATAGAAATTGTATATTGATGTATGGGCACACCCAATATTTCACCTTGAATATTGTTCTCTTGCTAAACTTTCCATGTAGGGTCAACTATTCTTCAAGTTGGAAGAATTCCAAGGAAGCATAAGCTTTATGGTTGGGCAGTAAAGCATTTCAACCATGTTCTCATACACCAGTGGAGGCAAGTGTCAAGAGGAACCTTAGATGTACACAAGACTATTTAATCCATGATGTAACCTTGATGTAAAAGTTGAACATTGTAATGAATTTGTGGCCTTATGAGCCATGTCAAACCTAATATTGTAATTTGACTTTTGAATTGAATATATGAATCTGACTTATTTAAATTAGACATGTGTTGCTATTAATGACTATAGCTAGTTAGTTATGTATTTTTAATTTGAATATATTCATGTGTTAATTGTAATAATATTAATTAAGTAATAATTTTGGATGGGTTATTATATTTGGTATAAGAGCTCAGGGTTCAACTCTAGTCCTTTGATTTTGCCATAGTTTTGACTAGGGATAGTTGACCCTTGACCAATCTAGTTGTCCCGAGAATTGACCGAACCTAGATTGAATGAAGGTATGGGAAGGTCAAAGGAAGGACGAAGGAAATGGAAAACCATTAGAACCTCATGTAAGAATGACATAATGGAAGAAAAAACTAAGATGAAGGTTCAACCCGAATTTATCAATGACAAAACTCTAGCTCAAGCCCTTACATGACTTAAGCTAGAGAGAGGCTTGAAGATTGAGGAGAAGCGAACACCTAATATCAAAAAGATTTCCGCAATCTGGGATTGGCCTCTAGCGTGTGGATCCAATGCACCCTTGTTGACTAAAGAGGAAAAGGAGAGACTGCATGCTCAACCATCCTCTTCTGTAAAGTTGATGTAAATTTAGATGAGGACCCAGAGGAATGTCCTCTTTATGATGAAGAGAAAATGAAATAATGTAACAAGAATCCTTTTGTAAATAAGGGTCTATTGACTCACCTTGAATATAAATAAAACCATATAAATTTTTTGGTGTGTTCAAATGAAGGACTCCAAAATATGTTTATTATGGATGAATGTGTATATCTTCTATGAGCGAGGGACATATGCATGTGTAAATTATGTGATGTAGAATAATAACATTTATTCATAGAATCCAGTGTTGAGATGTGATAAATGTGAATGTGTTTCAGGTTAAATGTGAGACAACATGGTGACCACCATGAAAGAGGTGGGTGGTAGTGGTTCTGACAGTGGACCTAAAAAGTGGCTAGAATAGATTCTAGAGCTTTTGAATTGGAAAGAATCTTGCATGGATCACATAGAACAAGAAGTCTAGGTGGCATACAAGGATTGAGACCATAGGAATGTAGAAGTCAATCAAGGAGATGGTGCTCCAGGGGAAGGTCCACGAGGATGAATTAAGGATGAGCTTGGGAAAGATCTCAAAAGAGTAGCACCACCCAAGTTTGATGGTAAGGATATCAAAGTAAGAGCATAAGCTTGGATTATAGAGATGGAAAAATACTTTGGGATCCATAACCTTTTTTATCAGACTAAAGTGGCATGAGCTATGTATAGCTCTTAGGTGAAGCAGCTACTTGGTGGGATAATGAGAAGTTTGAAAGGAATCTACAACTTGTTGAGATCACTTGGGAACTCTTCCTCCAATATTTTAGGAAGAGATGGTTACTGCAACTTTTCTTTGACAAGAAAGTGATATAATTTTGGGATCTAACCTAGGGGAACATTACTGTGATCTAGTATTGGGAAAATTTCACCAACCTATTGAAATGTGTCTTAGTATCAAGAAGATGAATTCTTTTGTACTCAAAAATTCATAATGGGATTGAGACCCCACATAGGAGCTGAAGTGGATATGCATGATCCTCTTACCATGAATTAAGTCTTCCAAAAATCCACCAAACAGGAACAAAAACTACAATAGTTATCCAACCTTCATAACAATTCAAATCCTAAGTTGTGGTATGGGAAAGAGAAATTTCATAAAGGAGATAAGAGCCATTAGATCCATAATATCAAGAGCGGAAGTGATTCATAGGAGAAGGGTGAATATGGGAATGATGGAAAGAATAAGAAGGAAAAAAGAAAGGGTAAAGATGACCATAAGATGAAGGGCTT
>VDFB02179234.1:70621326-70656362 GCA_007258455.2 Sequoia sempervirens
GGTCTAGGGTTCATAAATTTCAAATGCTTTAGTGTTATGGGTTTAGATTTTACAGTTTAGGGTTTAGGGTTTAGCAAACTTAGGGTGAAGTTTGGGTGGCCCTTGGCATAATTTAGAGTTGCAAGTTAGTGTCAATTGGAATCGATTGTACGTGTTTAGATTTATGAATTTGTTAACTAAATTTGCAAACAAACATCAAGATAAACTTTATGAATTTTAACCATTCTTTAACATATTGATTTCTAATCTAATTATAATTTAAAATTGAAACTAAAGTTTAATATATATCATTTTTTCCATACAAAGAAAATAAAATTTAAAACATTTAAGCAATGTGAATGATTTTTTTTTAGCTCGAAATTACCTAGATTTCAAAATCAAAATGATTTGTTCGATTCCAATTTAGGGTTTTAACAAATTTTTTTGTTCCAATTCAATTTAGGGTTTCAGTTTTAAACAATTAGGGTTTTTCACTCTAGGGTCTTTTTCGCTTCAATTCAAACTAGGTTTTCAAATTCATTTTTTTCGTTTGATTTGAATTCAGGGTTTCAAAAAGCTCGATTTGGATTTGTAAATGCGATGTTTTTATTTCATTTCGATTTCTAGGGTTTTGAAATGCAATTTTTTTTGTTTTGTTTCAATTAGGGTTTTCAAAATCAATTTTTTTTTGGGTTTAATCGAACAATTTCCAAGATTTCCAAGCTAAATTTTGTTTCTAGAACACAATCTGTTTTTTTCATTTTATTAAAAAACATTTAAGCTTCATTGCAAGTTTTCATCTATTTTGACAATTATTGAATTCTACTATAACAATTAAAAAAATGATTAAAACATGACATAAATTAAAAAAAATACATGCTAAATTAACGTATTTCTTTTAAAATTTCAATTCAAACTAAAAAAATGCAAAGAAATGGGTTTAGGTGGGTACCTGTAGCTGGTCGTGGGGTCGCTGTCGCCAACAATCACTCGGGGTCCCGTTCCCAGAGAAGTGAAAACTGTTCTTTTAAAAAAAAAAAATAGCAATATGAAACGGGATCCCGTTATTTATAAATTGGGATCCCGTATTTTATAAATCGGGATCCCATTTCTTATAAACCGGGATCCCGAACCATAACGGGATCCCGATTTTTAAAAATTGGGATCCAATTTATTAAATCGGGATCTCGTTTGTTCAATGCCGATTTCAATTTTTTGGCTAAGGCAAAAAACTTCCACGTTTTGTGGACTCAACTTTGTGCACTTACCCACAATTCTTATACATCTTAATCCTTTCTACCTTTTCTTTTGGCATTTTGGTTTCTTGGACAAGTAGAATGCTAGGCTTATGATCCCTAACAAAATTATGCAACACATCCTACTTATGGAGGCTATTTAACCCCCTTATGTTCCATGACATAATCTTCATATCTTATTGGGGGATTGGAGTTTACAAATTTCACGAATGGTCTTCTAAATGCCATCCACAATATCCTGAAAACTACCATGCTCTCTCAGCCATTTTGTTGATCTTCTTCCTTGGTTACTCTTTGTGGCTCCACAATCTACCTTAGCTCTTTTTCTAGTAGAGACTCCACTTGGGGTGCTCTTCTATTTTTTCTTCTTCTTTTTAGTAGCATGAGAGTTGACATCCTCTCTATCTATTTCTTCTTGGCTATCCATCTCTTTTCCTAACTCCCAATCTTTCTCTGAAACACCCTTTTGATCTAGGGGAAGAGTATCCATCAACCTGTTGTTAAACTGGGTCGAATTCTCACTTGAGAACATCTGAGTTTGACTCAAGTCCTTAAAGTTATTCTTAACAAATTCTTGAGAAATAACAGTTTACAGGATCTAAAATGACTCTCGGCTAGAAGGGAAACTTCCTCCATAAATATGCTCACCATTGGAAATCTCTTTAACCTCCCCTTCAAGCTTCTTCTTCTAGAAAGTCTTCAGTTTGGGTTGGGGTTTCTCTTTCTATTTGCTAACATTGAGCGGGAATTTCTTCGCGCAGTGCCCAGACTTTCTACACTTAAAACAAGCAAAAGTGATCATTTCAAACACAATAGTTTGAGTCTAGGTACCCAACTTTGATTGGATATCAATAGAAGATGGGAGGCCATCATTCTAGGACACCCCCACATAGATTCGAGAAAATACTAGCCTTTTCCTTGCCACTGTCATTGGATCTATTGACAAAAGCTCCCCAAAATAGTTAGTGATGCCACTAAAAATATCCTCATTCTAGTATTCCAAAGGAAGACTAGGAAGTCTAGCCCAAACAAGAAAGTTCTAAAAAATGGAGTCAGAAAGATCAAGATTAGAACTCCATTTCTTGAGGGCCAAGGAAGATTTTCCTATAACCCAAGGATCCATACTCCTCATAGCCAAAATATCCTCCTTACAGGTAAACTTGAAAGCAAAGTAGCCTTTAGGAAGCGTAGCTATAGATACTTTACCATTGGTTCTCCATTTGTTTTTGAAAAATGCCATGACAACTTCAATATTTGGTCCAGGGCCCATAAACTTTCCTACCAGCGAAATATCCATTAGGGTAATATTATGATCAATGATCTGATTAGGGACAGAGATGGAAAAATTACCTCTCATTGAGTCAAAAATGTTGCAAACTAGGGGGAATATTGTTTTACCATTAGGATTAACTCCAAATAGAGAAGACCATGGTTTTCATTTAGTGCCTTCCCCACCAGTGGCCCCCACCACATCTTTGGTCTTTTCAACCTCATGTCCTTTGATATTCCCAATAGGGTTAGCAGCTAGGACATTCTTCCCTCTCAATTCCACCAAAATATTTCTTCCAATGTCATTCTCCTCTAAATATTTCAATTTTATGGCAACTACTAAATACTCAACTAACAATTCCAATTTGATGGTGCTGCACCACATTAATGGATCAAAAATGTCATGATGACACTTAAATATAATCACATTATTCTACATTAAATTCACATGCGTTAATGCACATGTATCATTTCTTTCAAATTTTCCAAGTGATGATGTGTGCTACCTTACCGGTTTCATTTTCCATTCTGCATCACTCACATGGGTGCCTTCATGATTAATACATCTTAATAAAAACCATAATGAAATGACCACCATTAATTTCAATATCTTTAACTTGCTTGATGCACAATCTTCCTATTAGCCAACATTGAAGCAAATTGTCACGATTTGTGTAAAACTTAATTTGATTTAACATTCTATTTTGGAGAAACTCATCCGGTTGCCACCTCAACTTGTGATTTCTAAGACTTTGATCTAGGCAACTATGTACCGCAACTTCCTTATGTAATCTTCTATAAATTTCTCATTCTCTTGAATTATTCACACCTTCACTTTTTCTCTTTTTAATTATCATTTTGCATTTTGGTTCTAGTGCTTACTTTCTTCCAGGTCATGGATACTCCAATTTTCTTGACCTGCTCTAACCACCAGAATCCTTTCATGGGTCATATCATGGCTTAGAGGGTTGACAAGGTTTTCTTCATTCAGACTACCAATTTCATTGTGCCAAACTTGTGCTTAGTCCATTGGGAACAATATGTGGAATGGGTATGTGTAGGATCATCATGGAAAAAATAGGCCCTTAAGTGGCAAAAAATTCAAAAAAATCATAGTTAGGCAACTTGACGTAAAATTTTGAATAAGTTATCTATATTATTTCAAAAATATGTAAGAATAGAATATGTAGAAAATTAAATGTAGTTTCTAAACTACTAGGTTTATTTTTTTATTTTTTAAAATCTCTTTTGTGAAAATTTGAAATTTGGCAATAGTACTTAAATTTAGGGAAAAATAAGTAGGTGTCTATCCTGACACCCTAACCACAATAAAATGATAATATTTTTATAAGATTTTAGATATAGAGGACTCATGTCCCGATGTGATGCATATTTTTGTAATTTTTTTCCAAGTAAATAATTGATTATGAATTTTTTATTACAACCTTTAAAAATATAAAAACTTGTATGTCTAACCACTTGGTCAAAACTTCATGAAATTTTTTTTAATCCTATAGTATTCGAAGCATAAAATGTGGTGCATGTTTTGGATTAAAAAAATGTGATACCGTTTGAAAGCTATAAATGTTTTTCAATCAACTTATCAATCAAGACTTTAGTCGTAATTCAAATAGAAAATGAATAATATTTATTTAATAAATTCAAAGTAAAGCATAATTTATATTAGTGGAAAGTTGAGAATCTCCTTTAAAACCCTTTTCATTTCATCAATTTTGGGTAAAAAAAAAGTCATTAGCTACATACCCTACACATACCCATCATATCGCCACTTTTTGTTCCATCATGATCCTGCACATACCCAAATCTAGAGCATACTACCTATTGTATTCATACTTGGCTTCACGCTTTGTAGCATCGCTCCTAGACTTTGGGCTCTCTGTTGAAGATGTTTGCTTGGCTACGAATATGATAGTGTGGCCTGAATATTTTGGGAATTTGGATACTATTCTATCTGTTGCACACTTGACCATTGGAATCCCCTCCACAAATGATATTCCTCAGTTCCTGGAACATGGGGAAGTAGTTCCACTATGGTCATTCCTGACTAACCTCCATACCCTTGACTTTGAATTTCACCAGGAAATTGCTTACAGAGGATATTTGGCCCTAGTAGATGAGGCATCCTAGATTGACTAAATGGCCACCCCTCTACAACTCAGCTCCCTCCTTTGCACTTTTTGTGCCTTTTTTATAGTGAGATTTTTTTTGTACTTTCATGTAAATACGCAATACAAACACACACACATATATAGCTTTATCGTACCTTTTAAAGTGTGTATTTACTATGTATGGTTTTCTTTTTTCTCATTTCATAGAACAATGTTATAGAATGTTTTAATTTACTCTGATGAGTATGATAAGTTAAGCAGAATTTACAAATGCAAAGGGAAAACTAGAGAAAAGAAAAAAAATGAAAAAAATGAAAAAAATGAAAAAATGAGAACAAACCCTACAAAAGAAAACTAACCAAAACTCATCCTAACAAATGACTAATCCTAACTAAGAAATTTATTTTAAGCTCAATTACTATTTCCATTGTTGTTTTTGTACGAATTATAGTAGGTTTATCTTTAAATTCACTAGAATAAATTTCAATTATCCTACTATAACAACGAGTTATCTCAAATTTTCTACATTTAACAAACATAAATTGAAAGGTGTACTTACCAATAAATCTTCTCATAGGTATGAAAATGACCTCATTAAAGGTCGATTGCACACACTTTCTTTGATTCCTCAATACTCTACCTTCTGCTAGTCTTGGTTCATCATTTTCTTCTTTACTCTGTTTAGCTCCATGAACGACTATGTCCATTTCTTGATTTTCCTCTTCTCCAAAAATATTCACGTCGTCAGCCCTATCTTCACTTTAAACTTTGTTAGACCAAGCAGTACCACAAATTATATTGTTATCAAAAAAAGAGAAAGTAAAAATTTGATACTTTATATCTTGCATGAAATCATGAAATTTTTTGTTTTTAGCTTGAGAATTTTTAGTTTGGAATGAAGAACATGCATCTCCCACTCAATTTTCTTGCTCCTTGACCAATGTTTTCCATGTGTGAAAAGAATGATGACTCATCGCTACTCTTCCCTCATTTTTGGTGTAATATTTCTCAATCTCGGCATACTCGCCTGTCTCCCTGCAAAATCTTAGGATTTTCTTCATAACAATTGTAGTTAACAAACCATTTTGATATATCAATTAATTTTTTAACATTTTCAATTCCACTAGGGTTATACTCTTTTCCAAAATTCAAAGTCTTTCTTATTAACAATACCTTTCTTTTAGCAGTTAAAACTTCTTTTGTTAATGGAATCACCTTATGCATGGCCAAACTTACCCTAGTTACAAAAAAATCACAATCAAGTTCACCATGACTAGTTGTATCATGAATTCTACACTCGGTGACTCTACCAAAGGTGAACAAACTCAAAGGATGCAATCTCTAGTTAAGTATTTTTTAGAGTTTCTCAACTTCCATTTTCAAACTACCAGCTGGCATAAACTTTCATCTTACAAGCTACTTTCAAACTGGGAACCGATACAAATTACTAAACAAAACCCAAAGGGAAAGATATGAAGGCTCTCCTTCTAGTTCCAATTCCTATTGACCACGATGTTAGTCACACCAATAGTGCAGATAAAATCCTCACAAGTAAACCATGAAGAGCCTATCTTTACTTGAAAGATTGAACCAGGCAACCTAAAAGGAAAGGGGATTTCCGAGGAAAAAATTCACTTAGCTTAATCCCAAGGCTTTGATAGTCAGGTCTTGACCATACAAGGTTCTCTTCAGGGTATGATGTGATATTGCTATTAATCTCAAGGGGTCTATGGTTATCTCTAGTTTTTATAAAATAATTATAAGTATCAAATGAAATATTTTCATGAAATCGATAAATTTGCAATAATATTTCATGAACATCAAACAAATTTTCTATCACTTAAGTAGATTTAGCTTTAAGTATTCAACAATTTCATGGAAATGAAAGATTTGCAATAATATTTCCATTTATTCATCTCTTTTTTGGAACATTTTCTAAAATTTAACATCTAATCTAAAATAAAGCATAATAATACTTGAAAAATAAAATTGCTCCAGGGTATTCTCTATGCATGCCCCGAGATTTAATCAAATCAAAGCAAACCAATCTATACTTCACCAGATTACTTCACAACTAGGCATAGAATGGTGTGAGCTTTGAAAAGGAGGGGTTTTAGTTTGGACACCGAGTAGGTTCTGTATGCTCCCTTAAATGGCGCAACATATAGTCTTTTCTAGATGAACAAACAAACTAGCTACAAAAGATTCATGAGATAGGTAGCTATCAAATTGGTTTTGATATTGATCAATTTTTATGTGCATACAATTTTTTAATCCAAAATGATTTAGAAAACAAGAAAAAATAATAAATCTTAAAGAAGTTTTGGCTCTTTCAACATCCACAAATTTTGAACTTAACTTAAAAAGAAGTAACTCTTGGCCTTTTATAGAAAGAAGATGTGGGTACGATAAGACAAATACATGAGAGGAAATCCAAGGGACGAATCACATCAAGGCACGTGGAATATGACAACTGGAAAGAGAATTGAAAATGAAGTCAATGGAGGTCAACCTTTGTCTACATGTTGAAATCCTTCAGGTGTTTCATCTTCTTATTATTGCTAGGATAATAACTTGAATTTGAATAGTATGTAGGAACTTTCCATATATTTAGAAAAATTTCTTTATAATCATGTTCCTAAATTTTGGTTTTTCCTCGGGATTTCTACTCTCAGGAATGAGCTTTCCCAGAGGATAGTGCTTTCCTTCACCGCATGTGTAATACTAGGATCCCCAATATTCTGATGACTCGAGTTCCTCCTTCGCATAATTTCCTAGAATGGGAAACCTGATCTAGATATGATTCTATCTATGATCCAAATTTTCCTGACCATCCATACCTGAACTTAGCATTGCAATCTGCTTCTCCTGCAATCATCAATTCGAACTATTAAATCCCTTTTAAAACATTTATAAAAATCTCATGTAAATAAAGCCATAATCTATTAATCATCATTTTGAATTCATTATAAATAACACACTTTCATAATATATCATATATTCTCACATAATTATTCCTTTTAGTTAGGTTATTGGACCATTATACCTTTTGGATAATATTAAAATTTTGAAACTTCACTTTTCCTTGCTACCTAGTACCTGGTACCTAGTGTTCAACTTTTAACCATAATTTTCCTAGACCTTGACGTTTACTGGAACTTCCAAACTTACCGAACCTCTACTCCCAGACCAAAACACTTTGCTCACCACCTTTTGTTACCTTTTACACTTTTGGCTTTCTCGGTTCTCTATACCCAATACCCAGAACACTTGAATTACAAAGTACTTTTTAAAAATATTTCTTTTTGCTTTTCACTTCTAGTGATCTTTCCAACTAGCCAACACCTGCCATAAGTGTTATTTTTCACTTGGGGTCCCAAAGTCTCATAGTCTTAGGGCTTGTTGTGAGACCACACAACACATACCTCCCATTACCAAATGCTATCCTGCCTAACCCTATCTTACATGGTCCTCCTTTTTTTCCTTCATAGAGTGGAAAGGAGTATGATCTTTCTGATCAACTAAAGAATGTACTCCTGCTAAGATATCATGATGGGACCTTATTCAATCCTCCCCTCATTATCATAACATGATTCAAAATGTCTTACAACAACTTTCTATCCCTTCTAATGTGTATAGAATGACATAGCAACTATGATTCAAGGAATAAATGCTAACATTATTTTCCACCAAAATGAGCTCCCTCCTTTGGAAGTGCAAAAAAAAGTGATGCTTTCATGATAATAGCTAATTGTGATGGGTGGGGAATAAAAGAACCCTTGTTGAAAATTGCTCCACCCTTAATGTGTGTAGTGTAACCCTTTTGGATAAGCTTGGCCTGGATAAATAAAAAATTCAACCTAACTCTTTATCTACTAAGGGATTTGAAAATATAGGAAAACAAGGTCACTTGGTGTGATTAGTTTTCCTATTACAGCTGGAAAGGCCACATTACAAACACCCATCCATGTTATGCCTCATTATCTTTCATATAATATTCTTTTAGGAAGGTCATGGATCCATGCAATGAATGGAGTGCCTTCTACCCTTCATTATAAAATGAAGTACATCTACAATAACAAAGTTCACAAACTCGAAGCTGACCCTAAACCAAATAGTTGTTTGAACATTGAGAAAGGTAAGGAAAATCCTTTGAAAACATTGACACCAACTACATAAGTAGAACATATGCAACAAATATACAAAGAAAAATACATTAAGGAAGTCACAAAGATATTATCTAAGATGTTTGGGGTTCCTTAGACTTCGAACCAGCTATTTGGTTTAGGGTCAGCTTCGAGGGTTACCCCTTCCCTTTTCATAACATAGCTTATTGGAAACATATGACTTGACATAGGGTTTTCTGAACAAGATTTCATGTCTTCTACTTTAAAGTAATTTCTCATAGCAATGGTGTTAGAAACCACTTTAAAGTAGGGGAATACATCAACACTCAAGTCTCATTGTGTGATTTTCTTTCTTCTTGCGATGTGTACTTTTCTTGGTAGTATCATTGGGTTTGATTTCCTTCGAGAGCATGATATTTCTTTGAATTTTCCTCTCTTAGAGACATTAGGCATGATGTTCCCTAAGAAGATACCTTACATGAACTAAAAAAAATCTCTTTGAACGTACCTTACACTATTTTGCATTTACAACAATCGTTATATGGCCATGTTGCATAATACACTTTGCTTGCTTGTGGTGCCATCCTATTTGTTCATAGTTGTCAAGTATGCAAAGCTTTTTTTTCCTCATGAAGATTAAAGTTCATCATTTTGTGGCACCTTATCAAAGTTATCATGAGGTATAACTTTGGTCTAATTAGATGGGAAGCAAAACTAAGGCATGAATTTCCCATAGCCACTTGTTTGTGTGAGTGCATATTGGTCACATGCGTATGTTTCTCACCTCTATGGGGGTTCAATGAGTGGATGGCCTGAGGTTTCACCAGCCCTTGTGAGCATGCAAGTGGTTTGGATAGTTGACAATGTGTTCCACTTGTAAGCCACCCCTTTTGGATGCTCACCCAATGGACAAACAACTTAGATTTGGTCCGCAACGTGCACCTTTCTTTCTTTTTATTTTGCCTTTATGTCACTAACATTGCATGTTAGTGTATATTTTTTTGTTGCATATCATACACCTTGTGTGTGTCCATTTGTAATTATGTTGGTATGACGTAGGATCTTGGATCTTAGGGTCTTGGTTACCGTCTTGATCTTTGTCATCCTATACCATCCACATCAATACACTTGGACCCCTCTTCAATGTCTACTTTAGTATGAGTTTGAAGCAAGTTTCTCCTCTCACTAAAGTGGGAGCTAGATGTAATGACATAAATTGTATGCCCTTCTTGGAGGTGGTACAAATCCTCACTTGATTTGGGAATGATTAACATTAAAATGGATCTAATGTCACCTTGATCTAAGTGTTGTAATGTGTTTTCCACATTCACATTGGATTTAGGGCCCTTTAAAGCTAAATAGACCTAATTTTTCTTTAATTTAATGTTGTAAAGTATATTTATTTGGACCTTCACATTAATTTTTGGGTCCTCTTGCATTTATGACCTTTATATTATAATTAGTAGGCCCATAAGACCCTATATTATGCATCCTGAGGCTTGTTTCAACCGAAATCCCATCATAGAGATCAAATATACTTAATTTCTCAACTCCCCAACATTTCCTCCATGAAAAAAGGTTTGGTGGGATTCATACACCACCTTGGGTGTATGAGTCCCACCTAGATGGGACCTATATGCCACAAGTAGCGTATGAGTCCCATTTGGCCACTTTTTGGGGTTTTGAGCGAGAAATCATTGTTTAAAGTTCAAATTTCATGAATTTCAGCCTTTGAGATCTAATATACAGTACATTAGATGGATTTTCTATAAAAACAAGATATCAAATCATTATTTACCTAATCCTTCATGATATCAACATAAGCTATTAAGAGTTAAGCATTCCAAGACTTTACAAGAGTGTCAAGAGAGTTTACAAGATCATTTCTAGGGCATTCAAGGGTAGATTTATTCATCATTTGTTGTAGAAATCCATGATCCATCATCATATCAAGATCATAAGGAATCAAGCATGTTGTTGAGCTAGTGTTGTGATGTGGCATTGAAGATCCATTTGCAAGCATTGTTTCACATCAAAATTCAAGATCAAGATCTACATTCTACATGGCCACTTAATGTTAGATTGTTGATTTACATTTCAAGAAACCATCCAAGGTATCATTATTCATGTTTCATATTTCACATTTCATGTTCATATTTCATTATTTCATTAGAAGGTTTAATTACCTAAATGGGGTTTGACCAAGCCAAACCCCTATTTCCTAAAAAATCAACAAGTTTCTCTCTCTACATGCGTGGTTGCAGATCTATGTGTCTTGAGGCTTGAAGATCCTTTGAAGATTAGGTTGCAAGGTGGAAGAAAGTCATCAAGTTGTCACAAGGTTTCTATATTCACAAATAATCACCTATAGGTTGCAAATCAGGGTTTCGGACCCAGAAACAAAGTGTGGAAGGAAGAGCAGAGATTGGAGACTAGATTTAGGCCTTAATCCTATGAAAAACTAGAGTGGGATTGATTGGACACTTGTGGTGTGTGAGTCCTAGTACATGGCTTTTTCCGTATTTTAGGAGATTCAAACTCACCACTGTTAGATTCTAGTTTTGGTACAAAAACCCTAGTCTTGGACTAAATCGGCCAGATTGGCGTATGAGTCACAATGGACATTAAATATCAATATTTTAGGGTTTTGAAGCTTGTTTTGACCTCATCCTTCTTCTAGGTGAACCTCTGTTCATTTTTTGGTTTGTCATTCTATATTTCAGTTTCATTTCCTAGGTCATTTAGTTAAATTGTGCATAATACTTTGCATGTCATTTACATTTGTTGTCTTTTGAAGCCCTAGCTTGGTGGTGAACCCTCTTATTGTCTTTAATCACACCCTAGGATATCCCTATTGTATATCTCTTTCCTTCATTTCATCCCTAGTTTGAGATCTCTAGGGGTCTCTTTGAATGTTATGTTAGCAAAATAGGAGTGTCTCATCCCCCTTGTTCCATCTTCTAAAAAGGTGGAATCCCATTTCCAATGTTACAACCACGCAATGAATTTTTTGTGGTTTCATAGTTTTCTTTTTGAATAGATGTTTCAAACTTTACCAACTAAAACTATTCATCTTCCTATCTTGTGCTAAATAAATACATACTTGACATAATTTTATGATATGCACTAGTATTTAAAGAAATTCCATGTATTAATTTTAGGACATCTAAAGTGCATATGATATCTTCCATCCTAGAGCATTAGAATATATTAATAATGACATTTTTTTAATCTTTATACACTTTATAGAGGTTGATCTAGGATATCTTCTCTTGTTGCGATGAATCAAGCCCTAAGGTATTTATATATACCAATAATCCTTAGATCTTTAAGAAGAGAAAATGATACATTTATCAATTAAAATCTATAACATCCATCATGTATATTATATAGTATTGTACTTAAACTGCACTCCATGTCTAGTTCTTGATCAAATTATTGCAAGCGATGGGAAAACCAAACAAAAATTTATAAATACAAATTTTTAGTCTTTCAAAAAGTTAATCATTTTTCTCTTCCATTAGAGTTGATCACTTTTCCTCTCCCTAGGAATGCAAGTATAAAGGAGCTTCTAAGGAGAGATTGTCCATTCTTAATAAACTGATTTATTTTTGCACTACCTTAACATAAGTTAGAGGTTTGTTGCTCTAGGTTTGACACCCTTGGTATTGAGAGAACAACTTGGATTTAAGGATTTGGGAGCTTACATCTATATACAACAACACACATATGCACCTATCTCTATTTATTTTTTAGCAATATTAAGATGAGCATTTGACAACATAATGTTTTTTTTTGTGGTTGTGTACTAGTTCCTTTTTTTTTTCAAAAAAAAACTTGAAATTTGACTAACCAACCTTATTCATATTCCTATATTGAGATAACTAAATAAATGATTGACATAATTTGATGTTATTCTCTATTGAAGTCAGTCAATGCATTCATGCTAGGACATCTAAAATACATTTATTCTCAAAAATTAATAATGAAATATTTTCAATCTATATACATTTTATAGAGATTCATGTAGAAGTGCTTCTCTCTTTGCAAAAGATGAATAGCCCTTTTAAGGTACTTCTAAATACCACCAACCCCTATATCTTTAAGAAGAACAAAGCATACATTTTTGTATTAGACTAGGTGAAAGGTATGAAATCCGTATGTGTAGACATGCGTCCAAACTCAAAGGATTCATCCATGACTTCATCCCATAGTTGCAACATATTCCTTTGATACAGTATATATCCAATGTAGACACTATGACATGTCATTGACAAAGATGTATTGATTTCTATGCACACACTGGTTTAATAGTGGAATTTTCCGCATTAGCATTTATTTATTAATTTGAAACTGTCTTAATTCGAAGAAATGAAGGTGAAAGGTATGAAATCCGTATGTGTAGACATGCGTCCAAACTCAAAGGATTCATCCATGACTTCATCCCATAGTTGCAACATATTCCTTTGATACAGTATATATCCAATGTAGACACTATGACATGTCATTGACAAAGATGTATTGATTTCTATGCACACACTGGTTTAATAGTGGAATTTTCCGCATTAGCATTTATTTATTAATTTGAAACTGTCTTAATTCGAAGAAATGAAATTATTATATTTTATTAAAATTCAAGTGCATAAATTTTGGGTCGAACTAATTAACTCGTCTTTCTTGTCAAAGAAGAAATTTAATTATTTGAAAGATTTTCGTAAGCACATTCCTAGATAGCCAAGTCACAAAATCTTATATAAGATCATTGTTTGGTACCTGATGATGTGATTAATTTCCTGTCCAAAATGAAGCTTTCACCCGCCACTTCCTCCAGTGGGAGAGTTACTAAGTTTGTGTCTTTGGCCACTCTATGTTTGTGCTTCTATGGGGTGGTTTTCCTCATTAGCAGCGCCAAGAAGAAGGTGACATACTTTTACAAATAAAAGAATCGCTACAGGATTGTGGAGCTATAGATCTTCTCCCAGACTGGTCCAACGCCTCTGCTTCTGATTTCTGCAAGTGGCAAGGCGTGAAGTGCACATCAACATCAAAATCCCGCAACGTCATTTCAGTCGCTCTGCCCGGCCGAAATCTATGCGGCCATCTTTCTTCTATGATTGGGAAGCTTAGACGGTTGGAGGAGCTCGACCTTTCCGCCAACAGATTAAATGGACATATTCCTCCTGAATTGGGAAATTCCACCCGCCTCCAGCACCTTAATCTCTCCAATAACTTTTTCAGTGGTGTCATCCCGTCAACTCTGGTCAACTGCAGCCTACTTACTTTTCTTGATCTGAGCTCGAATAATATATCTGGCTTCATTCTACCAGAGCTGGGGGAGTTGTCAAAGCTGTCCGACCTTTATTTATATGCTAACAATCTATCTGGAGCAGTGCCTGGCTCTCTTGGTAAGCTTGGAAATCTTCAAGCTTTGAGAGTAGGGCATAACCGCTTTACGAGCTCCTTATCACCTGAAATTGCCAACTGCACAAAGCTTACGTATATCAGCTTTTCCTCCTCCAATCTGAAAGGCACAATCCCATGGGAAATCGGCAAATTGCAAAGACTGGAAGAGCTGCATCTCTTTGATAACCAATTGAATGGTTTTATCCCTTCAAGCATTGGAAATTGCAGGGCCCTGCTAGTGTTTTCTGGTTATAAAAACCATTTAAGAGGTCCCATTCCAAGAGAGTTTGGCCGTCTCAGTCGCTTCCAGTTTCTATGGTTGTACGAGAATCTTCTTTCAGGGTTTCTTCCAGCTGAATTGGGCAACATGTCAATGCTGCAAGAGATAGACGTGTCTCTCAACAATCTCGTTGGAGGTCTACCGCAAGAAATCAGTGGGTTGAAAAGTTTGAGTTATGTAGACCTTTCCAACAATAGTCTTTCTGGCAGTGTTCCTGCATCCGTTGGAAATCTTACAAGCATACAAATATTGAGTCTGGAAGGAAACAGATTCAGCGGCACCTTGCCGGAAGAAATTGGTTTTCTTCCAAGTTTGACAGATCTGTTCATCGGTAGCAACAGATTGGAAGATCAGTTGCCTACGTCCCTCGGTAATTTTAGCGATCTGATGATCCTAAATGCCTATTCCAATCGACTCAGCGGTGGGTATCCTCCTGGGATATGCAGGGCTAAGAAACTGAGGATTCTGAATCTTTTCGACAATCTTCTGGTAGGAAATATCTCCTTGCTTTTGAAGGATTGTATTTCATTGACGCGAGCTCGTCTGCAAAATAACCACTTCAACGACCACATTCCTTCCGATATCTCAAAAGTATCTGGACTGGTTTACCTTGATCTATCCTTCAACAGCATTCATGGAGGAATACCTGCCGAGGTAGTCCAACTCAAGAACCTCACTAATCTCATTCTTTGTGGGAATTACTTAAGTGGAGCTATTCCTCCACAAATTGGGGATCTTACAAACCTGGGGAGGCTCAATTTGAGCAATAACAAACTCAGCGGAAATATTCCTTCCCAGGTCGGAAGTCTCATGAGATTAGAAGATCTAGATCTTAGTCGGAACTCACTTGAAGGTGCTATTCCTCAACATCTCGGCAACAACTTTTCCCATCCGCTCATCTTAAAGTTAAACTCCAACAATCTGACCGGACCTATTCCAGCCTCTCTGGGTGATTGCTCAATTTTGATACAGTTAGACCTCTCCCGAAACCGACTGGAGAAGTCGATTCCGACGGAAATTGGAAAGCTGGTGCATCTGTCAACTGGCTTGGATCTCAGTTGGAACAGGCTATCAGGTTCTCTTCCACCGGAGATTGAAAATCTGCTGCTCCTTGAATCATTAGACGTCTCCCACAACCAACTATCTGGTCAGATTCCAGTTTCCTTGTCAGGATTGGTACTTCTTTACAAATTCAACTTTTCATTCAATCGATTCACGGGGAGAATTCCTGTTCTGAAAGGTTTCTCTGAGGATGCAGTAAGCGCCTTTTTGGGTAACGACGCTCTGTGCGGCCCACCCACTTCCAATTCCTGCTTGGAGAGTAGTACTAGAACAAGGAATAACAAGAGTTTGGGTACAAGCAGCATGAGAGGAATTGTCATTGCCGGATTGGCTTCTGTTACACTTGCAATAATAGGTCTTGCATATTACAGGAGCAAGGCAACTGCACAAGGTGAAGAACAAAAGGAAGAGGAGGATATAAGAGATGAATCATTCAGAAAAGTGGAGGTGGAGGTTGCCAGAGGTTATAAGCAGAGGATTCGATATCAGGACATTTTGACCGCCACGGAAGAATTCAGGGATTATTATCTAATTGGCTCTGGTAGCTTCGGCAGAGTGTACAAGGTTCTTCTAACGGAAGCTGAGAACAACCTGGCAATCGCTGTAAAGGTCTTGTGTTTGCCAGACGATGGGAAAAGCAGTTTGATGCGCGAAATAGAAGCTCTCAAGTTCGTCCGCCACAGAAACATTGTGCGTTTTCTTGGGTCAGTGTATGGTGGCACTATGAACATGGTCATTCTGCTCTTCCAATACATGGCAAAGGGTTCCTTGTACGAAGCACTCAAAGCACAAAATCTAGGGTGGAAGATTCGACTGAATATAGCTTTGGGAGTGGCGCAGGCTCTGAAATATTTGCACCACGAGTGCACACCTCCAATCGTACACCGTAACCTTAAATCGACCAACATTTTGCTGGACGATGAGTACGTAGCACATGTGGCTGACTTCGGCCTTGCAAAATTGGTCTATTCAGAAGGCCGAACCAATAGCTCCTCCGTTTACGTTGGCAGTCATGGCTATATGGCTCCAGGTCCACGCATTTTTGCTTTCATATGGATTTATCTTTATGGTTATTGGGGGTTTTCTTCTTTTAAAATTTCGTGAGCGTTTATATTAATAAATATATGTGGGTAATTTTGTTGTAGAATGCGGCTATGGAGTTAGGTCTTCTCCGAAGCAAGATGTGTTCAGCTTTGGAGTTGTGCTGCTGGAGCTGGTAACTGGCAAACAAGCCATCGTGGATGAAGGAGGAGGAGGAGGAGAAAGCAGAGGTTTGGCCGAATGGGCTGCTATCATGAGAAAGAAAGATGGCCACGTTGCCTTGGATTTAGTAGATCCGGAGCTGGTGAATGATTATGAAAAATGGAGCGATGAAATTGAGAAAGTGATTGAGATTTCCCTCCTCTGCACTCGACCGTCGCCAAGAGAGAGGCCATCCATGTGAAGAGTAGTGGACTTACTTTCTCCTCCATCTCCACTGGTACTTGATTATTTAGATGGTTAATAATGGAATATCTATGTCAAATTCCTAGGGTACACTGCTCACATCGTTGGCGCACAAAAAAATCAGATGTTCTCGAGGCTTTCCCAATTCCCCTTGTAAGCGTCCATATCTCGCAGTATCTCTTCTGATTTCATTAGGCAGGTTACTATCCGTCCGTACATTTATATTCAGTGGTTATTTTCACCTTCTCACTTAATTAAAAAAAGAATTGTTTGTATTTGAATAAATTTTATTTATTAATAATACTGCATTATGTTTATTTTAAATAAATATTTTATTTTTACAACTATTAGCACTTGCATTTAGGGAAGGTTCAAGGATTATGCTGATAGAAAATTGTATGTATGTTAATATGTTAGAGTACGTGTTGTGAATGGGTGTGTATGATTGAATGTGCTACAAGTTTTAATTGCATGTGATTTGATTAAACAATTAATAATAAGTGCTAAATAATGGAATGAAAAAAACTTAGACAAATCTATATTTTTCATTTAAACAAATCTAGAGTTTTTCCTTAAAGAAATTAGGTATTATTTGATTTTCAAATATTTGCATGCAAATGGAAAAGGGAAGTTGCCATCAAATTAGCAAAAAACACTACAAATGGAAACAAAATGTTCCCATCCAATTGGAAAATCAATATTTATTTGAGTGAGATTTTGGAGGTTTTCACTTGATATTTTGAAGGATTTTACCATTAAACGACAACTGACTTACTAGTAACAATGACATGTTGACATATGGAGCGCTCGGGTGGGACAGGATGCAGGGGAAGCATTTCAATTTTTGCATAGGCGGGAGATGAAGAATTGGATGAAGAAGATGATGGCGGTAGGTGGACTCACAGTTTTGGGGTCTGCCCTGGTTGTGGTGGATTGGTTTCAGGGTTTGCTGGAGGTTGGAAGGAGGATTTGGCTGTCTGCGGATGCCCTTCTTTCTTCCTGGGGTTGGTTGTGTGTTCGTGGGGGGTCTGGTCTTTGGTTGAGGCCAGATTTGTGCCTGGCGACTGTATTCTTATGGCGGGTCGTGTTCCTTCTTCTGAGGGGTGGCCTCTTTCTCCCCTTTGGTGGGTGGACCTTCCTCCTTTGTTTGTGAAGTTGGTTTCAGGTTGGGTCGGCTTCTTTTCTTATCTTGGGCCCCTGCCTTCTTATGGTTCTCTTTTTTTGCTTGGGTGTCTGGAGGCTTCCTGTTTATCTGTGGGACCGAGTGGTAGATGGCATTTCCCTAATTGGGTGAGCTTCATAACTATGTATTTTAGGGTTTTTGTTGCCATTGTTTGTTCTCAGTCCGTTTCACAGATTTTTGGTAGTTTCTCAGCCCCTTCTTGGCCCCTATTCTCATCTGGTTTCCTATTATTGCTTGGGGGTTTCGTTGCTTGTGTTTTTTCTATTGGGAGATCTAGTGGCTATTTCAACCTTGACTGGGAGAGCTCTTTGTTTGTTTATCCGAGGGTTGCTTTGTCTGCTTCTACTTCAGCTCTGTCCCTTTAGCAGGAAAACGCTGGTTTCTTTGTTTCTTCTCTCTCCTTTTTCCTTGAAGCACTGTTTGTTTTATTGGGAGAGGTGCTTCTACCATGGAGTCCTTCGGGGCCTCTTTGGGGTGCTTTCCTTTTTAGGATGGGGTCTGTGTTTCTATGTTTATTTCTTCTGACCTCTGGGTTTTGTTGCGGTGGGGGTTTATTTGTCCCTTGCCTTCTTGGTTCCATGGCCTTTCTTTTCAAGCCTCTTTCGGTGCATCCTTGGGTTATTCTGGTCTTTCCTATGGAGGTGGTCCTATCTTCTATTGAGGGGGAGATGGATGTGGCTGGAAGTAACTGTTCTCCTATAGAGGTGGAGTGGGATGCGGCTTGTGGTGCTTGGAAAAGCTGTTGGGGGGCTATTGAAGCCTTGTTTTATGGTGGTTTGGGTTTTGATGGGAACCTACATGTTGCGCTCTTTTCTTTATCTTCTATGGAGGTGGAGATATTGATTTGGAAGCAGATCTTTGAGACTTTCAACCCCATGATTATTGACAGTTGCAGCTACGAGAAGCTGGGTTTTCTTTTCTATAGAGGTGGAAAGAATAAACAACTTTTGAAGGTTACTATTGGAGCTTTGTGCTTCTGTGTTTACCTTTCCTATAAAGATGGAAGGGGTGCTTTGCTAGACTCTTCTACTTCTGCTGGTGGAGCTTTGATCCTAATTTGTACTGTGAAAAGTTGTAATGGGTTTAAGGTCCCTGTCAAAACCTGGATGGTCTGGATTGTGGATCCCCTCAAAATCCATAGGTTTGGGTTTAAGGTCCCTATCAAAACCTTGTGTTATGGGCTGATGGTCTTGTCTATAACAATGGAGTGTAGTGGGTTGTTGGGCCCGTCAAAACCAATGAAGTCAAGATTCTTGTGATTTCTTGATGCTCTTCTTGGCAACCTACTAGCTTTTGGCTGGTTGTTGTCTTTATGTGTCCCTGGTTTGCTGCTAGTTGTTTTTGAGTTTATCTTTTGAGTAGCTTGTTCATCTTGGTGTGGGTCTGGGACCCCTGTATGTCCTGATGGTTTCGGGTCCATTCAAAACCTGTTGTTCTTGGTTTCAGGTCCATTCAAAACCTATTTTTCCCATCTATCAAAAATAATAGCCATATGTGAAACTTGTTTTGGACAGTTGTTTATAGACATGAGAGTTGTTTATAGATGTGAGAATTGTTTCACGCTCAAATCTCACATTGTATGTAGTTATATTTTTTTAATAAAATAAGTTATATTGAAAAATAAAATTCAATGATGGCATTTTAATGTAAGTGTATTTTTATTTAATTATAGTTTCATTTCTATGTCTTATTCTAACTATAATGAAATATACTAAAAATCAAAATATTAAAACTTTTTGAATATAAGTGAACTTTTAATTTTATAAATTTATTCTTTTCATTTTATAATAATTTTTTTATTGTTATAAAAGTAAAGTAAAGTGTTTATATATATATATATATAGATGTAATTGTATTTTTTTATTTATTCTTGTATTATTTTCTGAAACACATTAAATAAGTAAATGCTAATTATGGCTTTTGGAGAAGGTAATAAATAAATTTTATTGATTATAAGATTCTTCTATCATAGGTTATTTTCCTTTTTATTATCCTTTTTGGAGAATACCAACCTTTGTTCATTTTGTAATCCTTCCCATAGATGTATTAGGAGAATTAGGAATGGCTAAGCTATAAGCATAACTTTACATATGTTTTAAATTAGGTGACTTAATGTTGAGAATATCAATATTTTCTAGCATAAGTTATATTATTTCAATAGGGTTGCAATTTTTTGCTTACACCTTTATGTATTCAAGGATATGCCCTTTACTTCTTGCCTTTGTCACTTTAGTTTTCTTCCATCTACCTCTCTTTATGTCCTTCTCTACTTTATCTTTGTAACTCTTGATAAGATATTCCTTGTGGAAATCTTGTTAGAAAAGCCAACCCTTCCTATTTTCCTTCCCATTGTATGGATGAATCCTCTGTAATCATATGGCATAATCTTACCAAACTCCCTATTGTATTTATATATAGGGATAGTGATTCTATGATAACCCTCCTTTCCCAACTTAATAAAATCATAAAATCAATCTTGGGAGAGTACAATGCTTTTTTTTTCCAATGGATTTCATAAATGTCTTCATATCTCATACGAAAAATACTATAAAATCCAAGATGAATTTATATTTTGACAACATGAGATTATAAGGTAGACTTAAACAACTATGAAATTTCCTTAACCCAATTATAGTTCTAAAACCTTTTCTAAATTTTAGAGATGAATTGATAGTAACAAAAGAAAACCTTGAATTCAATATAATGGACAAAGTTTGGAGAATCATGATTCCCTTATCTAGTGTTGCACCTACATAATTTGGAAATCTTGATGTTTTAATCCCTCAACTATTTAATATAGTTATTCACTCTATATCACGATTTCTTCATGCATAAATTTATTTTCTAGTTGTTGGAAAATATTATGATCCTAGGGCTTAGTAACAACTTGATAGAAATTATCTCCTTGTGATTATATATTGACAAAATGTAAAATTTACATAGATAACCCATTGATGGAACCACTCATATATATGTGTTAAAAAATGGCTGCCATAATTAAACATTTTGAAGCACTAATTAATGACAATTTTTAATTGTCTTTTCATCCCATGATCAATGCTCATGTACTACCATGTTAATTTGACCTTTAATGAGGATTAGAATTTGATGCAATAGAAACAACTGAGAGAATTACATTGATTTTTGCTACATAGATACACATTTTTAAAGAGGAATATGTATGTACCTTAGAAGGTAGTTTAAAAAAAGGGGCTCATTGATACTACATTGATGACATAATAGGAATGCTATATGAGGATATAACTTATCCATTGTGTAAATTCTCTATGATAGTAAAAGAGTATTAATTGTTCACATTTTAATTAAGTGTGGTTTGTGAGAAATTCATGGTCTTATTTCAGAGAAAAAAAATTGTGCATGCAATGAGATAGTACCATCTAACATAAGAGGAAGGGGTTGTTTATGTTAATAATTACAAGGTTGTAGCCTAAGATTCACAATTGAGACAATAGTCAATAGGAATTATGAACTGATTTGAGTGGTCCTAAAGTTAGATATGTATCATCATGCCATTGGGTAAACATTTTCTTAGTGAAAACATTGGGCTCACCATTTCACTATGAATAAAGTAACTAAAAATAATTTATACTAATAAATTGAGATAGGTCATATCAAGTAGCTTGAACTTTGTGTGATGACAAATGTTAACACAATTTGATCACCACTAAAATATTTACTATTTCACAAGATTTTGTGACTCTCAATTATTAATCTTAAGAAAATATAAAATTCTAAGTGGTAAAGGCTTAATTTGTTGAACACCCAAAATACTGAGAGGGGCAGTGAATCAATATTCTTTGATTCTTTATTTTAAAATAGAAAACCATATTCCAAAGCACCAAACCTTAAACCCTCTTGAATGATGAAAACTACTAATATTATCAACACACCTTCAAAATTGCAAGACCTGAAGCACAACTATAGAGAAATACAAAGTAGAAATATTTCTCCCAAGAACCTCTACAATCCACAATCACACACTGGTGAACAGAACTTTTGTACGATAATCCAGTACACCAAATCTTGAATATAACAACTCTAAATACCTCTCACCAGCAAATATAAATCAAATAGGTAGATATTAAACCTAGAAGAAACACAGAGTCAAACTAGAACATAAATTTGTCACCTAGAATAGCACTAAAACACACTATTTCCTCTTTTTATCAAATTGTCTCAAAATAACTTGGAAACAAAACACCAGAGACACATCCTAATCATATTCAGCACTTCAACAACCGTAGATAAAATATTATCAAAGAAACACTAGAGGTTGACACTAATAGCTTTACTAATGACAACATAATGCAACTAATCAAAGCATCATCTTCTCACACTTGCAACAATATCATTCAACTATAAACATCAATGACAAGACCAACTACTCAACCAAATTTTCATACTTGCAATAAGGAGTACATACTGGTTTAGAGTCTTTCATTCTAAACTTCTTCAACATTTCCTTGACATATTTTGATTGTGAAATGAATATACCTTTTTTTCTATTTGATTGATTTGTAGTCCAAGGAAGAAATTCATCTCCCTAAACATATACATATCAAACTCTTTTTGCATCTCTTCTATAAAATTCTTCCACATACTTTCTTTTCCTCCAAATATTATATCATCAGCATACATAACCATGATCAAGATTTGATCTTTATCAAGTTTACGATAAAGATTTCTATTTGTGGTACCTTTATTGAATACTTGTTGCAACAAGTACCTATCCAGCTTTTCATACAAAACTTTGGGAGCTTGCTTGAGTCCATATAATTCCTTCTTTAATATGCATACCATATTAGGATCATCTTATAGTTAAAATCCTTCCAGTTGTTTAATATAAACTTCTTCTAATTCACCATTCAAGAAAGTAGACTTCAAATCCATCTAATAAACATTAAAATCCTTTTATTTTGTAAAATCCAAAAACATCCTAATAGCCTTCATCCTTGCCACCAAAGCAATTTTGTTCTTTTTAAATTCTATTCCTTCCACCTGTGAGTAGCATTTACACATAAGTCTTTCTTTGTTCCTAACAAGTTCTCCAATATCATTCAATTTGTTCTAAAATAACAACTTAGTTCCAATCACATTCTTGCTCACTAATCTTGGGAAAAGTTCCCAAGTCTTATTCTTCTCAATCTCCATCAATTCTTCTTCCATATCCTTAATCCAAAATTTATCTTTGCATGACTCAATCATAATTTTAGGTTCAACTTTAGAAATTAAACATAAATTTACTTGTTCTTATATCATAACTACCTTCATCCTTGTCAATACACTTGTACTTTTGTTATAAATATTCTGATCTTTAGAATGATTCTTTTGCACATACTTAGGGTTCTTAGGGATCCTTCTGGAGCTTCGTCCTCTTCAATCTACTCTTCATTTTCCTTACCTTCATCCTTCTCTTCTTCTCTACAAGAGGACTCATTTGATTCATAGCCATCTATCAACATTGAGATTTTATATAAGTCTTCATCCACTTTGAGACTTGCGCTCTCAACATTCCTTTTCAGCCTCTTTTTGTAGTGTCAGTAAGCCTTGCTCTTTGTAGAGTATCCATGGATGATTCCTTCATAAAATCTAGCATCAAAATTTCCTAATTTCTCTTCATCTCTTTTGATATAGAATTTTCTTCCAAATACTTTGAAATACTTGACAATAGGAGTTCTTCCATACCACAACTCATAGGGAGTCTTTGAACTATTTGTCCTTGTTTGTGCTTTGTTAAGTATATAGACTACAATATGAATTTATTCTCTCTAGTAGACATCCAATAGATTTTCTTCCTACATCATTTTCCTTGCTACTTTTGAATAGTCTTATTCTTCCTTTCCACCACTCCATTCCACTAAGGTGTCCTAGGAGTTGACAAATATCTCTTTATTCCATGATCTTCATAAAAAGTGTTAAACTCATTGGAGGTGAACTCTCCACCTCTTTCAGATCTTAAAAATTTATTTTTAATATCTATTTCATTCTCAACCATAGATATGAATGCATTAAACTTGTCTAGATCTTCTAATTTTCCTTTACAAAAAGTTACCCAAGTCATTCTAGAGTAATCATCAATCAACAACATGGAGTACCTATCATGTTGAAAAATTATTGTTCTTGTAGGTCCACAAAGGTCTATATGAACCAAATCTAAAGGTACTGTGGTAGAATATTCTTTGACATTGAACATTTTTCTTATTTGCTTCTCAAATTGATATTTCTTGCAAACTACATTTATAGGATTTATATATTTTGATAGATCTCTCACAACTTGAGTAGAGTTGATTCTAACTAGATTGTCAAAATTTATGTGACACATTATTCTATTTCATAGCCAGATTTCATTTATTTAAGTCATAAAGCACATCATTGGCACCCTTAAGCTGATAAACATTTCCATCCATTCTTATTCCTACAACAACAAGAGTTTCGAGGCCTTTTCTGATCTCACAACCACCATCCTGAAATATAATGGACTTATATCCTTTGATACACATTTGTCCTACAATTAGAATATTATGTTGGAGCCCCTTACCATAAATAACATCATCTATATTAAGCTTTCCATCAAAACTGATTGAACCTTTTCCACATATCTTAGTAGATGTATCATCACCAAACTTAACAATACCTTCAAACTTCTCCAGTTTAAAAAACTTACTCTTATCACCTATCATGTGATTTGAGTATTTGTTGCCAACAATCTAGTAGTTTTTGTCCTCTCTAGCATGAAAAGTAGTCACCATAGTTACATTATGACTTTCCTTTGAATAAACTTCCTTCATGCATCTCTTAGATTTAGTATAATTAGTCCCAACATTTAGAGCCATGAACAACCATTCATTATCCTCATCATCAAGGTTATCAGATTCATCATTAGATATATTGGCATCTTCTTTAACATAATAACTTCTCTTAATTAATTTATCTGCATTCTCCTTAAATATATCATGTGAGTCTTTTACTAGACATCATGAAGCATAATGACCTATCTTTCCACAATTTAAACATTTGAAAGGTAACTTACCTTTGTACTTTCCAATACCCTTTTTTCAATTTCTTCACAATATTTTCTTCTAGCTCATCAAGTTCATCCAAATCAAATTTCGCATTCTTCTCTTCTTTGCTAACTTTAAAATTAGTCTCTTTTCTTGAATCACTTGGAAAAAAATTTCTCAATTCAAAATTAGTTAAAACACCAAACAAGTAGTCTCTAGAATAAAGATCTAAATGTTGAGCTTCTTTATTAGCAATAACCTTGTGACTATAAGCTTTAGGAAGAGTTTTTAATACCTTCTTTATCACCTCATCTTCTTCAATTTTTCCTCCAAGGCCTTTCATAGAATTAACAACTTCACTCACTCTATACATGTAGCCTATAATATCCTCATCTTCTACCATCCTTAGGGTCTCAAATTTAGTATTCAAATTCTAAAACTTTGCTTGCTTGAATTTATCATCTCCTTCATAGATACTTTCAAATGTTTCTAGATCTCACCAATAGTTTTAAGACTCATAAATTTTACAATTTTTAAATTAGAAAAACCACTCAAAAGAGCATACCTTTCTTTTGCATTTTTCTCATATGCCTTGATCTCATCATCAATACTCAAACCATTTTTAGGAATTGTATATCCAATTACAATAAACTTCGAAACTCCAAACCCTAGTGAAATAAGGAAACCTTCCATATTGGTCTTCAAAAAATGCATTATCAAATCCATGAAATAGAGGATCCTCCTTCTTGTGCACCATCTTAGATATACCTCAAATGGTTAAGCTTTCTTCCGAGGAACCTTGCTCTCATACCAATTGTTAAATGCATAAGATAATTGATAGGGGAGGGGGTGAATCATTTGTACACTAAAATACCAAAACCCTCATTAAAATTAAAATATGCATTAGTCCTTAAACCTATATCAATAGTTAAACCCTTAAAATGAATTGACATAATATAAACATGAGAATCAGTAATGAAAACACATCCATACACATGAGAACACTAGATTTATGTGGAAAACCAAAGAAGGGAAAAAGTATGTTTAGGATTAGCTCACAATATAAATTAATTACAACATCAAATACAATAGGGTCACTTTCGAAGGGCTCATTTCTCAAAAGGAAGAAGAGATCACTACTAATGGTTCATTACCAAATTAGAACTTAGAAGAAGAACGAAGATTTTTATAATGATAAATCCATCTCAAAGAATAGAAAATTTTCACAACTGAACCACTAGTACATACAATCTCTCTCTAGAATGTATATACCTTCTAATAATTGCTTCCAATAGTCTTAGCCATTAAAGATCACTCTGCACTCCAGAATTTCACACCTCACACCATAATTTTCATCACACATCATACATACATTCTCCATCAAATCAACTCACATATATACCCATCACAACCTTTAAAATAATTTACAATGTCAGTTATACATGTCAAACATCAAAATTTAAATTAGGTTGACACTAAGCATTACTGCAGTGTAGAGGAATAAAAGTAGACCACATCACACCTTAACTCAAACCTAAATCCAATTTACGGTGTGCCACACCATGCTTCTATAAACATCAAATCATTTCCATAATTGGTGTAAACATGTAAGGTCGACTGAACATCTGTTACCACCATTAATATTTTAAGTAAATGATTCAACAAATCCAAAGATGAATCATGTACCAGAAATAACACTTAAACACAATATGAAATATTCCATCAAGATCCTAAAATTTGACAAATCATTGATAGCATTAGAAACTTGAAGAATATACACATTTTGTATAACCAATTAACCTTCCACAAACTACAACTAATGAATCCAACCTTGTAGAGAACTAAAACTCAAATAGCTTAGAGTGAAGATAGATATAACCAATATAAGCACACTTCTGGATGTGCAAGACCAAAAACCACACTATGGAGAATTGCAGAGAAAAACCATTTCTCTTTGACAAAACTACTTCATAGTTTACAATTGGTTAACACAACTTATACCAAATGATTCAGAACTTGAAACTCTAAGTAGAATACCTTTGAACATCTTTGATCAACATAGTCAAATTGTACAAGTAGATCCTCAACCATGAAGAAATGTGGAGCAAAACATTGAACACTACTTTGCCATATTGAACACTCTTTACCACATTATTTCCTCTTTTCTCAAAATCACTTAGAAAAAAAGCACCATAAAAATCATCGCAACATCTTGAACAACATCTTCTCAACCACACAAGAGGTTGAACATCTACAAACATATTCCTGTCAAAGAAACACTAGAGGTTGAATTCAGTGATACTACTACTAAAATCATAATGCAACCAGTCAAAGTATCTCCATAGGCTGACATCAATACAACAACATAGATCTATTTAATTCCAACATGATTATGTACTAACTTATGATCATGCTCTCTCCTAAAAAGAAGTGTATGATGATGGAATTATCAACCTTAAATCCCCACCAAGAAATAATTGTAAATGCTTAAAACACCATGGAAATCCATGTAGATGGTGGAATGACTAGGAACTATCCTTCTTCACTAGACAACACAACCACCATTTTTCATAATGAGTAGGATAAAGGTAACAATAACCTCTAATCCACTCAAAATTAATCTTAACAACACATTAAAATAAGGTAATTTTTTTGCAAAAGGCTTCCTTAATAAGAGGTATAAACCCTCCAACAACTAAAAAGATAACAGGTCATTTTTAAGTAATAACATGCTTTGCAACACAAAAGGTTCCATAACTCTCAAGGTATTATTCTTGTCAACAAAGTGATAACAAGGGAAGACTCACCAAGCCAAGGAGAACAATTTCACTCAAAAAAAATTCCTAAGAAAGAATCAAAAGAACCTATTCTTTGTTGAAATAAGGATAATAACTCTATAGAGGTAAACATCACACTTGAAGGAAATTGGTGCCCAAATAGGACACTAGAACAATTACATTATCATCCTACATATATACTAGCATCTTAGTTCGGCATTGGAGTCGCAAAAATACACGATAGTCATTTCTTACACTAGTGTCCTATGCCTACACTAGCATCCTTATTAGAGGTAAGAAAAGCCCTTTTTTATATCTCCATAGCAAGTAAAAAAATTAGGACACACAAGTAAAGATCCGAGAAATTTTAAAAAACTCAGAAACCATGAATACATAATCAAGAGACTAAAGTGAGCACTAACAACCAATCTCCAAACCCACTAGCCCACAAAGGAGATAACTTCCATGGGTTGGGAGGCATACAAGAGACTCCAAAATGAGTCCAAGGACATGAGAGACAATGGAAAAAATCCCCAACACACCCCACTAGTACTTTAACCAAGGGGGAGAACTAAAAACCACTACTCCATGGTGGGTTCTCACCAATAATCAACCTAAAACTTGGGAGATAAACAATGAAAGACCACAAGCAAACTAATACCAAAGATAATGTTTTCAAAAACTAAAGTTTCACTTTAAAGAAAAATATAAAATTTATCTATGTTAATTTTACCACACAAATACAAAACAAACTACATAAGGAATGAAATAGAATTCAATAAAAACATCAAGAAAATATAACAAAAGGATCAATCCTTCACCATCTATGTGGGGGGTTTCAATTTCATCCAATAGGACACTGCATAACCTTCACTTGCATGCTCTCTAGTACTCCTAAAAAAGAAGCCTCCAATAGCTCTATATTTGTAACCCTTAATTAAACTTGGATAAAAATAATTTGAATATCCCCAATAAGAGCCTCTAATGATGTTTGAGTTTTAAAATGATTAAACTTTGTAATTTTTAATATATATTTTAATATTCAACCATCTTAAAGGTTCTCTCTCCAACTCACTTTTCCTAGAACAAATGATGTTGGAAAACAAATTGTCTTGCACACAATAGAAATTATTGAGAAAAATTAATTAGTGAGTTGTTGTACTAATGGAAATGTATCCCTTTTTCCTTAATTTGGGAATAATTAATGTTAAAATCAGCCTAATGTTACCTTAATTTAGTGTTGTAATATGCTTTTCAAATTCACATTAAGTTTAGGGCCTTTTTAAATTACATGGGCTTAATTGTGCCTTATTTAGGGCATTGTAAAGTGTATCTTTACACTTTCACACTAATCTAGGGTTTTATTAATTGATTGAGGTTAATTTTCCTCAATTCACCCCTTTAATTCAAATACAAGCCTAATTAAATATAAATTTTAAGGGATTAAACCATAAATTCATAAATTCCATTACAAAAAACTTAATTTTGCAAGGTGTGTGTCCCAAGTAGGTGACCTAGGACCCATTCGCCACATGGAGAATGGGTCCTCACTAGGCCCTAGGACCCCATTTTGACATAATATTTCACATTTCTTAAAGTGTTTCCTAGGTAAGTGGCCTAGGAACCATTCGCCACATGGTGAATGGGTCCTCACTTAGACCTAGAACCCCCCCTTGGGATATGTTTTTTGCATTATTTTAATGATTTGAAATCAATAATTCAATGCTAGCTTGTGATATTTGAACTTTGGGAATTAAGGGTAAGGTATGTATAAATACAAGGATATTTCACATAGTTTCATCTAAGCAACCTAGCAATTTCAATTCTTCAAGAATAATAGTAATTTTATGAGATCAAGAGAAATTCAAGAGTAATTTCTAAGGAATTCAAGGGAAAATTTGAAGAATATTATTGTAGTAATCAAGATTAATTTCATCATGTAAAAGATTTAATGCATCATGCATGTTGTTGAGCTAATGTGTTGATGAAGCATTCAAGATCTAATCAACTATTTAAGGAAATTATTTCTAATCAAGTTTCAAGATCAAGATCTACATTCATTGAGGCCACTTCATGCTAGTTTGTAGGTTTGTATCCCAAGGTTTCAATTAAGGATTGGTGAGTTGTGACATTGCATTTGTTCATTCATCATTCCTTTATGCTTCTATTCATTTCAAGGTTTAATTACCAAAATGGGGTTTGACCAAGGAAAACCCCTATTTCATAAGAAAACAACAATTTTTCTCCTTTGATGTGTGATTGTAGGTTTTAGGTTGAAGAACAATTGGAGAGAAAAATTGCAAAAGTTGTCAAAATTGTTAAATTTGTCAAATAATGGAAACTAAGCTACAAGATTTATATCTAGCTTTCTGATAGTGCCTAACTAGAATCTAGGAATGCAGACTAAGAGAAGCATAACCCATAAATTGATTTTCTAGAGCCCTAGTTAGGACCCATATTCCATAGGGAAAATGAGTTCTTAGTGAGGTCTAAAAAAACACTTTTTGCAATAGGTACATAACATTTGACCCTCTCTAAATCTTCCTTTTTACTAGTATTTGGGTTATATTTGATTTCTTTTACTCATTTATACATTATTTCTTACATATTGAATGAAACTAGAATAATTGGGTCCATTATAGAATCCATTTCACGTCACCTCATTTTTATATGTTTCATTATGGTGATCCCGACCTTTTGAGCATTGTATTTTTTTTATTTTGGAGTCCTTTTCATCCTAGATTTAGATCTTGCATTCATTTGCATTCATTTTCATTGAATTAGGTATCATTTAGGGTGTCTAATTTGTATTCAATTTTAAATTGTATCTTGGGTTTTAGGATTGCATTGTTTTGCATTCTTTAAATTTGAAAAAAAAAAAAAATCATTCATATTGCATATCATTTACATCATATAAACTTGCATTTGAAAATTGAAACAAAATTGCATATCAAACTAGGTCTTTTAGGTTATCATTTTTTCATAATTTTCATTTTCATTTCACGGAAAACTAAAACTAAATATTGTTGTTATAGACCTCAATCTTAAAACCACTAGAAAACACTTTTAAAACTATAAAAATCAGTTTTAAAACCTTAATCTAGGACCCATTCACCCTAGGGTGAATGAGTCCCTGATAAGGCCATAACCTAAACTTTTGAGCATTAAAATCTTAATTTTTGTGCTTCTGTTTGTTGCTTTAAGATTTCTATTGTTTTTTACAAATTTTTGTTTGATTAATTTTATCATATCTAGCTTAATTTGGTTCATTTAGTGCATTGTGTGATTTCAAAATTTCATTTTAGATTGTTGCATAGTGTAATCAGAAAATTACCTTGTTTAGAATCTAAAAATTGCATTTACACATTACATTTTAGGTCATTGTATTACACTTTACCCTCTTTCCATTTTGAGTTTGTATGTAATAAGTTTGTGAAATCTTGCATGAGCTTTACAACTTGGTGTCTTATTAGCAATATTGTTGTGAGATGTAGTTTGAGACTCATTTCATCTTGCAATACACCGTTCATCATGGATCTTGGGATTTCTAACTCTCTTTCTAATAGTGTTGATAATCAACCCCCTATGGATCATAACATTCATACCTCATTTCCCATGACTTCCCTACCTACAAACAATGTGCATGATGTTAAAAACACCATCCCTACCATGACGAGTTGTACTCAAGCTTTGGGGTGTACCCAAAGCCAAGGTAGAACTTCAATTCCTCCTTCTACAATTCCCATTTCCATTCCTGTTTACACTAGTACTCAAGTTACCACAACCATTCATCCTACTAGAAATTCCAACACTTCATTAGGTATTTACATAGGGAATCCTTCTAGCCTTGTGCATTTAAACACCATATCTCCTCAACCATCCTCCCTCGCAAATTTACAATTCACTTAAATTCCTCTACATACATGGTGAAAATATTCTTGTAAAAAAAAATCCAATCTTGGGAAGGAACGGGATGAAGGAGCATCTACCAATTGATCGAAAACTGCTTGTCCTTTTATTGACTTCTGAGTAATGAACTTTATATCCAACTCAGAAAGCAACATAACCCATTTCACTAATCTCCCAAGAAGGTCAGCACTAGAGAATAAATGCTTTAAGAGATTCGTTTTTACTATGACATGCCTCGGCATGGAGAAGGTAGTGTCTCAACTTCTACATAGTGAATACAAGGGCAAGGCATTGCTTCTCCATGGAGTAATAGCAAGTTTTGTAATCGACTAGAATGCAACTGATGTAGTAGACCACTCTCCTTTCCCCACATCATCATATTGAGCCAACAGAGCTACCAAGGCATATGGTGACGCAACGAGGTAAATTAAAAAGGGTCTATCTTGTATAGCCAAAATCAATATTGAAGGATTGGCCAAATAAGCTTTGATTGGCTCAAAGGATTTCTAGCATTCCTCATCCCATATGAAGCAAACATCCTTTTACAATAAATGAGTGAAAGGAAAGGTACGATCAACCAATTGAGATATAAATCTATGAATCCCTGGAATCTTCCATTGTAAACTTTGTAACTCTATGATATTCCTCAGTGGAGGCATGTTAATGATGGAATCAATTTTATTTGTGTCAACCTCGATTCATCGATGAGAAATTATGAACCCCAAAAGCTTGCTGGCATCCACGCCAAGAACACATTTATGGGGATTGAGTTTCATCTTATAGAGTCGAAGCCTTTCAAAAATAAGATGAAGGTCTTCACATGATCCTAACGGGTTATCAATTTCGCCAAGATGTCATCAACATAGTCTTGTAAGATATTATGGATAAAATCATGGAATATTAGGATCATCGCTTGTTGGTAAGTTGCTCCCGTGTTCTTTAACCCAAAGGGAATATTCATGTAACAGAAAGTACCCCAAGGGGTAGTGAAGGCTGTCTTTTAGTGATCATCTAGGTTAATACAGATCTGATTGTAACCCGAGAAGCCATCCATAAAATATAACAATGCATGGCCTGCAGTCGAGTCCACAATCATATCTATATTCGGTAATGAAAAATTGTCCTTAAGAGGAGCCTTATTAAGATCTCAAAATTCAATACATATATGGATGTGAACCTAAGGCTTACTAACAATGACTATATTCAAAATCCAAGGGGAGTAGTCAATTGGATGGATAAAGCTTGCTTTTAGTAGCTTCTCTATCTCATTCTTGACCATCAATGCCACCCTAGGATTGATCTTTCGAATTTTCTTCCTAATTGGCTTGGCATCAAGACATAGAATGATATTTTGAACCACTATATACTCATCAATACCAAACATATCCTCGTACATCCAAGAAAATATATAAGGGTGAGAATGCAAGAGATCAAAATGTTCATTTGCTTCCTTTGAAGAGAGGTACTTCCCAATCTCGATTACTTTTTATGAGGACTTAAGCTCCATAAAGACTTCAATGGTATCTCCTTTAAGGAGAGAACTACAATCTTTAGGATGGGACATCATAACATCATTACTGACGTTATACAAAGGGTCTTCTTCATCAAAGCTCAAGACTGATTCTCCAAAGTATGCTTATTTATGCAAGTAGTATGGGAGTCATCTCTTATGATGAAGAGAAGGCAATGAGGAATAGGCACTTATGAATTCCTCCAGTAATTTGTCTAAAGATAATACATCTAAAGGGATTTTCTCGACCTGCTCCCTTTCCTCTATTAACTCAGGATGGACCAATCTCAATGGCTTGGCTAAAATCATGTTAACACTCCACCAAGGTTTTTGCTAAGACTATTTAATAGAGCATCCCAAACGCGCTGTCATGGCTTACATTGGATAGGGACTTGGATTCCTTATTCAATACACCCTAGGCCTTTCTGCTCATAGCCATATCAAGAGGTGAGTTCATATCTAAACCCATAATGAGTTTGTAAAATTTTAGGAGGTGGCGACTCTACGTGGAGCATTTCATTCCACCAATGTACATTGAACATCTCTATGGGAGCACTCCCACCTTCTTTACTAGGTTCGCAAATGTTAACCTCTCTTGCGGGAGTGAGATTACCTTCCTCGATAGAGGAAGGTGTTTTCTCTTGAACAAGATCACACTTCTCTTCTTGAGTGGGAGTGTCATCCACTTTTGTGACAACAATACCTAGAAATTCTATGCAAGAAGGGATCACTTTGTATTCTACGATAAAGAACTCAGAGAAATAGTTGATTCATCTTTACCAACACTCGCTCTAGGAATGACTTCCACAGAGGGTATCAATGAACAACACACCATCACATCAATGGTTAATGATGGAATACAATTCTTGAGAGTGGATACTACTAAAGCACAACTGGGAGCCGCTAGCTCACAAAGATGAACAACTTCTAGATTTGCTTTAACTATAACCACCCAATTATTTGTGAAAAACTTCAAAGAATGGTGTAAAGTAGAAGTTACAACACCCAAAGCATGAATCCAGGGTCTCCCCAAGAGAAGATTATATGGTAACACGCCAAACATCACATAAACCAATGTAGGTAAGGTAAGGGGACCTAGCTATAAAGGTAGTATTTTTGTACCCAGTGCTTGGTGGCCAACATTATCAAACCCATGAATATACAAGGAAGAAGACACTAAAGAAGATGAATCAAATTTAATATTAGGTAATAGGTCCATACCACAAATGTTGAGGGTTTAACTAGTGTCAATGAGAGTATGCCTAATACTAATATTATTAACATTAATTATAATCAAGGGATCTGCTTGCTTCTACACATCTGGAGGTAGAAGTTCTTGTAGGTGGAAGGTAATATTTAGTGAATCTGCTCGAATATGAGCCAAAAAAACATTAAAATCCATAGGCCTAGCGGAGGCAGGCAAGAGAATCTTTTGTAAAGCTTCTTGAAGCATCTCTTGGTAAACCAGAGCAGTCTGAGAAAAGTCCCAAAGTGAGATCTTAACTAGAGTAACATGAATTTTCTCGACAAGGTCATAATCACCCAGTGATTTGATCACAAGTTTAGGTGTTGTTCAGGAAGGCTTGGTTAGGAAGGTGGTAAAGAAGTAGGAACTTGAGTTGGTTGTGATGTAGGAGCAGAATGTTGAACATTGATCCAGGTTCTACTTATTTCTCCTTGTCTT
>VDFB02179234.1:70656462-70791090 GCA_007258455.2 Sequoia sempervirens
ATCTAATCTAAAATAAAGCATAATAATACTTGAAAAATAAAATTGCTCTAGGGTATTCTTTGTGCATGCCCCAAGATTTAATCAAATCAAAGAAAATCACTCTATAATTCACCAAATTACTTCACAACTAGGCATAGAATGATGTGAGCTTTGAAAGAGAGGGATTTTAGTTTGGACATCGAGTAGGTTCTTGATGCTCCCTTAAATGGTGCAACATACAGTCTTGTCTAAATGAATGAACAAACCAACTAAAAAATATTCATGAGATAGGTAGCTATCAAATTGGTTTTGATATTGATCAATTTTTATGTGCATACAAGTTGTTAATCCGAAATGATTTAGAGAATAAGAAAAAATAATAAAACTTAAAGAAGTTTTGGCTCTTTCAACATCCACAAATTTTGAACTTAACTTAAAAAGAGTAACTCTTGGCCTTTTATAGAAAGAAGATGCAGGTAGGATAAGACAAATACATGAGAGGAAATCCAAGGGACGAATCACATCAAGGCACATGGAATATGACAACTAAAAAGAGAATTGCAAATGAAGTCAATGGAGGTCAACCTTTGTCTACACATTGAAATCCTTCAGGTGTTTCATCTTCTTATTATCGCTAGGATAATAACCTGAGTTTGAATAATATGTAGGAACTTTCCCATATATTTAGAACAATTTCTTTATCATCATGTTCCTTCATTTTGGTTTTTCCTCGGGCTTTCTACTCTCAGGAATGATCTTCCCTAGAGGTTAGCACTTTCCTTTGCTACATGTGTAATATGAGGATCCCCAGTATTTTGATGAATCGAGTTCCTTGTTTGCATAATTTCCTAGAATGTGTAACCTGATCTAGATATGATTCTATCTGTGATCCAAATTTTCCTGACCATCCATACCTAAACTTAGCATTGCAATTTGCTTCTCCTACAATCATCAATTCAAACTATTAAATCCCTTTTAAAACATTTATAAAAATCTCATGTAAATAAAACCATCATCTATTAATCATCATTTTGAATCCATTATAAATAACACACTTTCATAAAATATCATATATTCTCAAGTAATTATTCCTTTTAGTTGGGTTATCAGACCATCATACCTTTTGGATAATATTAAAATTTTGAAACTTCACTTATCCTTGCTACGTAGTACCCGATACCTGGTATTCAGTTTTTACCCATAATTTTCCTAGACCTTGACATTTACCAGAACTTCCAAACTTACCGAACCTCTACTCCTAGACCAAAACACTTTGCTCAACACCTTTTGTTACCTTTTACACTTCTAGCTTTCCCAGTTCTCTATACCCAATACCTGGAACACTTGAATTACAAAGTACTTTTTAAAAATATTTCTTTTTTCTTTTCACTTTTCGTGATCTTTCCAACTAGCTAGCACCTACCATAAGTGTTAGTTTTCACTTGGGGCCCCAAAGTCTTATAGTCTTGGAGCTTATTGTGATATCAGACAACATATCCCTCCCATTACCAAATGTTATCCTTCCTAACCCTATCTTACCTAGTCCACATTTTTTTCCTTCATAAAGTGGAAAGGATTATGATCTTGTCAATCAACTAAAGAATGTACTCCTACTAAGATATCATTATGGGACCTTATTCAAGCCCTCCCTCATTATCATAACATGATTCAAAATGTCTTACAAAAATTTCCTATCCCTTCTAATGCGTACAAAATGACATAGCAACCATGATTCAACGAATAAATGCTAACATTATTTTCCACCAAAGTGAGCTCTCTCCTTTGTAAGTGCAAAAAAAAATGATGCTTTCATGATAATAGCCAACTGTGATGGGTAGGGAATAAAAGAACCCTTGTTGAAAATTGCTCCACCCTTAATGTGTGTAGTGTAATCCTTTTGGATAATGCTGGTGTGGATAAATCAAAAATTCAACCTAACTCTTTATCTACTAAGGGATTTGACAATGTAGGAAAACAACCACTTGGTGTGATCAGTTTTCCTATTATAGTTGGAAAGGCCACATTACAAGTTTTACACTGATCCATTTTATGCCTCATGATCTTTCATATAATCTTCTTTTAGGAAGGCCATGGATCCATGGAATGAATGGAGTGTCTTCTACCCTTCATCATAAAATGAAGTACATCTACAATAACAAAGTTCACACACTCGAAGCTGGCCCTAAACCAAATAGTTGTTTGAACATTGAGAAAGGTAAGGAAAATCCTTTGAAAACATTGACACCAACTACACAAGTAGAACACATGCAACAAAAAGACAAAGAAAAATACATTAAGGAAGTCACGAAGCTATTATCTAAGATGATTGGGGTTCCTTAGACTTCGAACCAACATTCATGGGAGAATACAAAATAATAAACAAAGACTCTAAAAAGGGAAAAGAAAAAGTAGTAATGTCTGCACAAAATTTAGAAGACCCTTCGAAATCATCCACCTCAACCACTTTAGAAGAACATATAACATAGATGAGAAAAATTGATGTCATTGATTATGAATGACCACTGAATCTTAAAGAAATGAAAAACTTTATGAAAAAGGTTATGAACTCATGAAGCGACTTGGGTATAGTGGAAAAGGATGTGGTGCAAAAGAACAAGGTATCTATGTCCTTATAGAGCCTCACACACAAGAAAAGACTGGTTGTCTTGGTTATTGTCCTTTGACAGAAACAAGAAAGCCTTCACTCAATATTAACAATCTTACAAAAGATTCTTCTAAGCTAACTTTAACATTAGTGCATCTTGAATTGATAGACACTATTGGTCTTCATTATTTTCCTTTGAAAGAAATAGAGAAATCTTTGCTTAATATCAATGTAATCACACAAAATATTAACAATTGAAGTTCATTAGATTATATACCCTCCTTTCAAGGAGAGGAAAAAATATTGCAATCTAAAGAGTCTTGTGTAAATATGACATTGTGTACTAAGAAAGAGATATCTTTGTTGCAAAATAAAGGAACATATAATCAAGAGAGTATCTTTTTGACACTCCTTCAAGATCATTTGATGTCCCTCCCTCCAAGAACACGAAAGAAATTTTACTACAAGAATTCATTATACACACATCATAGAGTTCATGGTCATTCTACTAATGAATGTAAGTATTTAAGTGATAGAATTCAACATCTTAAGGAGTGTGGTTCTCTTCCTTATGTTGGGGCACATAATTCCTCTAATCAATAATGATTTTCACTCTAGAATGTTCATCATTAATCATCTCAACATTTGTCCTACACTAAGTCAAAGCAAGGGGTTAAGTAGCCTTGTCCTCATATGTCAATTGTCATTGTCTCTTTTGGCTATTTGATCACCTTTCATCTATACTTAAGAGAAATCATGGCATGTGGAGGGCATGCCTTAAGTTTGCTCGCATGTGGCATACAAAGTTATACATTTTTGGGGCAACCCCTTCCCTTTTCATAACATAGCTTACTGGAAACATATGACTTGACATAGGGTTTTCTAAACAAGCTCTCATGTCTTCTTCTACTTTAAAGAAATTTCTCATAGCAATGGTGTTAGAAACCACTTTAAATTACAAGAATACATCAACACTCAAGTTTCATTGTGCGGTTTTCTTTCTTCTTGCGATGCGTCCTTTTCTTGGTAGTATCATTGGGTTTGATTTACTTTGAGAGCGTGATATTTCTTTGAATTTTCCTCTCTTGGAGACATTAGGTATGATGTTCCCTAGGAAGATACCTTACATGAACTAAAAAAAAAACCTTTGAATGTACGTTACACTATTTTTCATTTACAACAACCATTATATGGCCATGTTTCATAATACACTTTGCTTGCCTATGGTGCCATCCTGTTTGTTCATAGCTATCAAACATATAAGGCTTTTTTTGCCTCATGAAGATTGAAGTTCATTGTTTTGTGGTGCCTTATCAAAGTTATCAGGAGGTATAACTTTGGTCTAGTTGGATGGGAAGCAGAATTGAGGAATGACTTTCCCATATCCACTTGTTTGTGTGAGTAGATACTGATCATGTGCATATGTTTCTCACCTCTATGGGGGCTCAATTAGTGGATGTCCTGAGGTTTCACTAGCCCTTGTGAGCATGCATGTGGTTTTCATAGTGGACAATGTGATCCACTTGTAAGCCACCCTTTTTGGATGCTCACCCAGTGGATAGCTTGAAGTTTTTTTGCCTCAAAGTGAGCATGCATTTTTGGACAAATAGCTTAGATTTGGTCCACAACGTGCACCTTTCATTCTTTTTATTTCATCTTTATGTCATTGACATTGCATGTTAGTGTATCTTTTTTTGTTGCATATCATACACCTTGTGTGTGTCCCTTTGTACTTATGTTGGTATGACGTAGGATCTTGGATCCCTAAGGTTTTTGGTTACCCTCTTGATCTTTGTCATCCTATACCATTGACATCAGTACACTTGGACCCCTCTTCAATGTCTACTTTAGTGTGAGTTTGAAGCAAGTTTCTCCTCTCACTAAAGTGGGAGCTAGATGTAATGACATAAATTGTATGCCCTTCTTGGAGGTGGTACAAATTCTCACTTGATTTGGGAATGATTAACATTAAATGGACCTAATGTCACCTTGATATAAGTGTTGTAATGTGTTTTCCACATTCACATTGGATTTAGGGCCCTTTTAAGCTAAATAGACTTAATTTTTCCTTAATTTAATGCTGCGAAGAGTATTTATTTGGACCTTCACATTAATTTTTGGGTCCTCTTGCATTTATGACCTTTATATCATAATTAATACACCCATAAGACCCTATATTATGCATCATGAGGCTTGTTTCAACTAAAATCCCATCATAGACATCAAATATACTTAATTTATCAACTCCTTGACATTTCCTCCTTGCAAAAAGGTCTAGTGGGATTCATACACCACCTTGGGTGTATGAGTCCCACCCAGATGGGACCTATATCCCACAAGTAGCATATGAGTCCCATTTGGCCCCTTTTTAGGGTTTTGAGCTAGAAATAATTGTTTAAAGTTCAATTTTCATGAATTTCGGCCTTTGAGATCTAATATACAGTACATTAGATGGATTTCCTATAAAATTAAGATCTCAAATCATTATTTACCTAATCCTTCATGATACCAACATAAGCTATCAAGAGTAAAGCATTCCAAGACTTTACAAGAGTGTAAAGAGAGTTTACAAGATCATTTCTAAGGCATTCAAGGGTAGAATTCTTCATCATTTGTTTTAGAAATCCATGATCCATCATCATATAAAGATCATAAGGCGTCAAGCATGTTGTTGAGTTAGTGTTGTGATGTGGGCATTGAAGATCCATTTGCAAGCATTGTTTCACATCCAAATTCAAGATCAGGATCTACATTCTACATGGCCACTTCATGTTAGATTGTTGATTTACATTTCAAGAAACCATCCAAGGTATCACTATTCGTGTTTCATATTTCATGTTTCATGTTCATATTTCATGATTTCATTAGAAGTTTAATTACCTAAATGGGGTTTGACCAAGCCAAACCCCTATTTCCTACAAACTCAACAAGTTTCTCTCTCTCTACATGTGTGGTTGTAGATCTAGGTGTCTTGAGGCTTGAAGATCCTTTGAAGATTAGGTTGCAAGGTTGAAGAAAGTCATCAAGTTGTCACAAGGTTGCTATCTTCACAAACAATCACGTACAGGTTGCAAATCAGGGTTTCGGACCCTGAAACAAAGTGTGGAAGGAAGAGCAGAGATTAGAGACTAGGTTTAGGTCTTAACCCTATGAAAAAGTAGAGTGGGATTGATAGGCCACTTGTGGTGTATGAGTCCTAGTACATGGCTTTTTTCTGATTTTAGGAGATTCGGGCTCACCACTATTAGATTCCAATTTTGGTACAAAAACCCTAGTCTTGGACTAAATCACCTAGATTGGCATATGAGTCCCAATGGACATTAAATAGCAATATTTTAGGGTTTTGAAGCTTTTTTTGACCTCATCATTCTTCCAAGTGCACCTCTATTCATTTTTTGGTTTGTCATTCTATATTTCAGTTTCATTTAGTTAGGTTTTGCATAGTACTTTGCATGTCATTTACATTTGTTGTCTTTCCAAGCCCTAGCTTGGTGGCGAACCCTCTTATTGTCTTTAATCACACCCTAGGACATCCCTATTGCAGATCTCTTTCCTTCATTTCATCCCTAGTTTGAGATCTCTAGGGGTCTCTTTGAATGTTATGTTAGCAAAATAGGAGTGTCTCATCCCCCTTGTTCCATCTTCTAAAAAGGTGGAATCCCATTTCCAATGTTACAACCACACAATGATTTTTTTGTGGTTTCATAGTTTTCTTTTTGAATAGAAGTTTCAAACTTTATGAACTAAAACTATTCATCTTCCCATCTTGAGCTAAATAAATACATACTTGACATAATTTTATGATATGCAGTAGTATTTAAAGAAATTCCATGTATTAATTTTAGGACATCTAAAGTGCATATGATATATTCCATCCTAGAGCATTAGAATATATTAATAATGACATATTTTTAATCTTTATACACTTTATAGAGGTTGATCTAGGATATCTTCTCTCGTTGCGATGAATCAAGCCCTAAGGTATTTATATATACCAATAATCCTTAGATATTTAAGAAGAGAAAATGATACATTTATCAATTAAAGTCTATAACATCCATCATGTATATTCTATAGTATTGTACTTAAACTGCACTCCATATCTAGTTCTTGATCAAATTCTTGCAAGCGATGGGAAAACCAAATAAAAATTTATAAATACAAATTTTTAGTCTCTCAAAAAGTTAATCATTTTTCTCTTCCATTAGAGTTTATCACTTTTCCTCTCCCTAGGAATGCAAGTACAAAGGAGCTTCTAAGGAGAGATTATCCATTCTCAATAAACTGATTTATTTTTGCACTACCTTAACATAAGTTAGAGGTTTGTTGCTCTAGGTTTGACACCCTTGGTATTGAGAGAACAACTTGGATTTAAGGATTTGGGAGCCTACATCTCTATACAACAACACACATATGCACCTACCTCTATTTATTTTTTAGCAATATTAAGATGAGCATTTGACAACATAATTTTTTTTTTTGTGGTTGTGTACTAGTTATATTTTTTCAAACTTAAAACTTGAAATTTGACTAACCAACCTTATTCATATTTCTATATTGAGATAACTAAATAAATGGTTGACATAATTTGATGTTATTCTTTAGTGTTTAAAGTCAGTCAATGCATTCATGCTAGGACATCTAAAATGCATTTATTCTCTTTCATCCTACAACACTAGAAGAAATTAATAATGAAATATTTTCAATCTATATACATTTTATAGAGGTTGATGTAGGAGTGCTTCTCTCTTTGCAAAAGATGAATTTCCCTTTTAAGGTACTTCTAAATACCACCAATCCCTATATCTTTAAGAAGAACAAAGCATACATTTATGTATTAGACTAGGGGAAAGGTAGGAAATCCGTATGTGTAGACATGCGTCCAAACTCAAAGGATTCATCCATGACTTCATCCCATAGTTGTGACATATTCCATTGATACAGTATATATCCAATGTAGACACTATGGCATTTCATTGACAAAGATGTATTGATTTCTATGCACACACTGGTTTAATAGTGGAATTTATTTATTAATTTGAAACTGTCTTAATTCGAAGAAATGAAATTATTATATTTTATTAAAATTCAAGTGCATAAATTTTGTGTCGAACTAATTAACTCATCTTTCTTGTCAAAGAAGAAATTTAATTGTTTAAAAGATTTTCGTAAGCACATTCCTAGATAGCCAAGTCACAAAATCTTATATAAGATCATTGTTTGGTACCTGATGATGTGATTATTTTCCTGTCCAAAATGAAGCTTTCACCCGCCACTTCCTCCAGTGGGAGAATTACTAAGTTTGTGTCTTTGGCCACTCTATGTTTGTGCTTCTATGGCGTGGTTTTCCTCATTAGCAGTGCCAACGGGCTTTCAGAAGGAGGTGACATACTTTTACAAATAAAAGAATCGCTACAGGATTGTGGAGCTATAGATTTTCTTCCAGACTGGTCCAACGCCTCTGCTTCATCTGATTTCTGCAAGTGGCAAGGCGTGAAGTGCACATCAACATCAAAATCCCACAACGTCATTTCACTCGCTCTGCCCGGCCGAAATCTATGCGGCCATCTTTCTTCTATGATTGGGAAGCTTAGACGGTTGGAGGAGCTCGACCTTTCCGCCAACAGATTAAATGGACATATTCCTCCTGAATTGGGAAATTCCACCCGCCTCCAGCACCTTAATCTCTCCAATAACTTTTTCAGTCGTGTCATCCCGTCAACTCTGGTCAACTGCAGCCTACTTACTTTTCTTGATCTAAGCTCGAATAATATATCTGACTTCATTCTACCAGAGCTGGGAGAGTTGTCAAATCTGTCCGACCTTTATTTATATGCTAACAATCTATCTGGAGCAGTGCCTGGCTCTCTTGGTAAGCTGGGAAATCTTCAAGCTTTGAGAGTAGGGCATAACAGCTTTACGAGCTCTTTACCACCTGAAATTACCAACTGCACAAAGCTTACGTATATCAGCTTTGCCTCCTCCAATCTGAAAGGCACAATCCCATGGGAAATCGACAAATTGCAAAGACTGGAAGAGCTGCATCTCTTTGATAACCAATTGAATTGTTTTATCCCTTCAAGCATTGGAAATTGCAGGGCCCTGCTAGTGTTTTCTGGTTATAAAAACCATTTAAGAGGTCCCATTCCAAGAGAGTTTGGCCGTCTCAGTCGCTTCCAGTTTCTATGGTTGTACGAGAATCTTCTTTCAGGGTTTCTTCCAGCTGAATTGGGCAACATGTCAATGCTGCAAGAGATAGACGTGTCTCTCAACAATCTCGTTGGAGGTCTACCGCAAGAAATCAGTGGGTTGAAAAGTTTGAGTTATGTAGACCTTTCCAACAATAGTCTTTCTGGCAGTGTTCCTGCATCCGTTGGAAATCTTACAAGCATACAAATATTGAGTCTGGAAGGAAACAGATTCAGCGGCACCTTGCCGGAAGAAATTGGTTTTCTTCCAAGTTTGACAGATCTGTTCATCGGTAGCAACAGATTGGAAGATCAGTTGCCTACGTCCCTCGGTAATTTTAGCGATCTGATGATCCTAAATGCCTATTCCAATCGACTCAGCGGTGGGTATCCTCCTGGGATATGCAGGGCTAAGAAACTGAGGATTCTGAATCTTTTCGACAATCTTCTGGTAGGAAATATCTCCTTGCTTTTGAAGGATTGTATTTCATTGACGCGAGCTCGTCTGCAAAATAACCACTTCAACGACCACATTCCTTCCGATATCTCAAAAGTATCTGGACTGGTTTACCTTGATCTATCCTTCAACAGCATTCATGGAGGAATACCTGCCGAGGTAGTCCAACTCAAGAACCTCACTAATCTCATTCTTTGTGGGAATTACTTAAGTGGAGCTATTCCTCCACAAATTGGGGATCTTACAAACCTGGGGAGGCTCAATTTGAGCAATAACAAACTCAGCGGAAATATTCCTTCCCAGGTCGGAAGTCTCATGAGATTAGAAGATCTAGATCTTAGTCGGAACTCACTTGAAGGTGCTATTCCTCAACATCTCGGCAACAACTTTTCCCATCCGCTCATCTTAAAGTTAAACTCCAACAATCTGACCGGACCTATTCCAGCCTCTCTGGGTGATTGCTCAATTTTGATACAGTTAGACCTCTCCCGAAACCGACTGGAGAAGTCGATTCCGACGGAAATTGGAAAGCTGGTGCATCTGTCAACTGGCTTGGATCTCAGTTGGAACAGGCTATCAGGTTCTCTTCCACCGGAGATTGGAAATCTGCTGCTCCTTGAATCATTAGACGTCTCCCACAACCAACTATCTGGTCAGATTCCACTTTCCTTGTCAGGATTGGTACTTCTTTACAAATTCAACTTTTTCATTTAATCGATTCATGGGGAGAATTCCTGCTCTGAAAGGTTTCTCTGAGGATGCAGTAAGCGCCTTTTTGGGCAACGACGCCCTGTGCGGCCCACCCACTTCCAATTCCTGATTGGAGAGTAGTACTAGAACAAGGAATAACAAGAGTTTGGGTACAAGCAACATGATAGGAATTGTTATTGCCGGATTGGCTTCTGTTACACTTGCAATAATAGGTCTTGCATATTACAGGAGCAAGGCAACTGCACAAGGTGAAGAACAAAAGGAAGAGGAGGATATAAGAGATGAATCAATCAGAAAAGTGGAGGTGGAGGTTGCCAGAGGTTATAAGCAGAGGATTGGATATCAGGACATTTTGGCCGCCACGGAAGAATTCAGTGATTATTATCTAATTGGCTCTGGTAGCTTCGGCAAAGTGTACAAGGTTCTTCTGACGGAAGCTGAGAACAACCTGGCAATCGCTGTAAAGGTCTTGTGTTTGCAAGACGATGGGAAAAGCAGTTTGATGCGCGAAATAGAAGCTCTCAAGTTCGTCCGCCACAGAAACATTGTGCGTTTTCTTGGGTCAGTGTATGGTGGCACTATGAGCATGGTCATTCTGCTCTTCCAATACATGGCAAAGGGTTCCTTGTACGAAGCACTCAAAGCACAAAAGCTAGGGTTGAAGATTCGACTGAATATAGCTTTGGGAGTGGCGCAGGCTCTCAAATATTTGTACCACGAGTGCACACCTCCAATCGTACACCGTGACCTTAAATCGGCCAACATTTTGCTGGACGATGAGTACGTAGCACATGTGGCTGACTTCGGCCTTGCAAAATTGGTCTATTCAGAAGGCCAAACCAATAGCTCCTCCGTTTACGTTGGCAGTCATGGCTATATGGCTCCAGGTCCACACATTTTTTCTTTCATATGGATTTATCTTTATGGTTTTTGGGGGTTTTCTTCTTTTAAAATTTCGTGAGCGTTTATATTAATAAATATATGTGGGTAATTTTGTTGTAGAATGCGGCTATGGAGTTAGGTCTTCTCCGAAGCAAGATGTGTTCAGCTTTGGAGTTGTGCTGCTGGAGCTGGTAACTGGCAAACGAGCCATCGTGGATGAAGGAGGAGGAGCAGGAGAAAGCAGAGGTTTGGCCGAATGGGCTGCTATCATGAGAAAGAAAGATGGCCACGTTGCCTTGGATTTAGTAGATCCGGAGCTGGTGAATGATTATGAAAAATGGAGCGATGAAATTGAGAAAGTGATTGAGATTTCCCTCCTCTGCACTCGACCGTCGCCAAGAGAGAGGCCATCCATGTGAAGAGTAGTGGACTTACTTTCTCCTCCATCTCCACTGGTACTTGATTATTTAGATGGTTAATAATGGAATATCTATGTCAAATTCCTAGGGTACACTGCTCACATCGTTGGCGCACAAAAAAATCAGATGTTCTCGAGGCTTTCCCAATTCCCCTTGTAAGCGTCCATATCTCGCAGTATCTCTTCTGATTTCATTAGGCAGGTTACTATCCGTCCGTACATTTATATTCAGTGGTTATTTTCACCTTCTCACTTAATTAAAAAAAGAATTGTTTGTATTTGAATAAATTTTATTTATTAATAATACTGCATTATGTTTATTTTAAATAAATATTTTATTTTTACAACTATTAGCACTTGCATTTAGGGAAGGTTCAAGGATTATGCTGATAGAAAATTGTATGTATGTTAATATGTTAGAGTACGTGTTGTGAATGGGTGTGTATGATTGAATGTGCTACAAGTTTTAATTGCATGTGATTTGATTAAACAATTAATAATAAGTGCTAAATAATGGAATGAAAAAAACTTAGACAAATCTATATTTTTCATTTAAACAAATCTAGAGTTTTTCCTTAAAGAAATTAGGTATTATTTGATTTTCAAATATTTGCATGCAAATGGAAAAGGGAAGTTGCCATCAAATTAGCAAAAAACACTACAAATGGAAACAAAATGTTCCCATCCAATTGGAAAATCAATATTTACTTGACTTTTACATGATAAGTGAGATTTTGGAGGTTTTCACTTGATATTTTGAAGGCTTACCATTAAACGACAACCTGACTTACTCAGTAACAATAGCCATATGTGAAACTTGTTTTGGACAGTTGTTTATAGACATGAGAGTTGTTTATAGATGTGAGAATTGTTTCACGCTCAAATCTCACATTGTATGTAGTTATATTTTTTTAATAAAATAAGTTATATTGAAAAATAAAATTCAATGATGGCATTTTAATGTAAGTGTATTTTTATTTAATTATAGTTTCATTTCTATGTCTTATTCTAACTATAATGAAATATACTAAAAATCAAAATATTAAAACTTTTTGAATATAAGTGAACTTTTAATTTTATAAATTTATTCTTTTCATTTTATAATAATTTTTTTATTGTTATAAAAGTAAAGTAAAGTGTTTATATATATATATATATAGATGTAATTGTATTTTTTTATTTATTCTTGTATTATTTTCTGAAACACATTAAATAAGTAAATGCTAATTATGGCTTTTGGAGAAGGTAATAAATAAATTTTATTGATTATAAGATTCTTCTATCATAGGTTATTTTCCTTTTTATTATCCTTTTTGGAGAATACCAACCTTTGTTCATTTTGTAATCCTTCCCATAGATGTATTAGGAGAATTAGGAATGGCTAAGCTATAAGCATAACTTTACATATGTTTTAAATTAGGTGACTTAATGTTGAGAATATCAATATTTTCTAGCATAAGTTATATTATTTCAATAGGGTTGCAATTTTTTGCTTACACCTTTATGTATTCAAGGATATGCCCTTTACTTCTTGCCTTTGTCACTTTAGTTTTCTTCCATCTACCTCTCTTTATGTCCTTCTCTACTTTATCTTTGTAACTCTTGATAAGATATTCCTTGTGGAAATCTTGTTAGAAAAGCCAACCCTTCCTATTTTCCTTCCCATTGTATGGATGAATCCTCTGTAATCATATGGCATAATCTTACCAAACTCCCTATTGTATTTATATATAGGGATAGTGATTCTATGATAACCCTCCTTTCCCAACTTAATAAAATCATAAAATCAATCTTGGGAGAGTACAATGCTTTTTTTTTCCAATGGATTTCATAAATGTCTTCATATCTCATACGAAAAATACTATAAAATCCAAGATGAATTTATATTTTGACAACATGAGATTATAAGGTAGACTTAAACAACTATGAAATTTCCTTAACCCAATTATAGTTCTAAAACCTTTTCTAAATTTTAGAGATGAATTGATAGTAACAAAAGAAAACCTTGAATTCAATATAATGGACAAAGTTTGGAGAATCATGATTCCCTTATCTAGTGTTGCACCTACATAATTTGGAAATCTTGATGTTTTAATCCCTCAACTATTTAATATAGTTATTCACTCTATATCACGATTTCTTCATGCATAAATTTATTTTCTAGTTGTTGGAAAATATTATGATCCTAGGGCTTAGTAACAACTTGATAGAAATTATCTCCTTGTGATTATATATTGACAAAATGTAAAATTTACATAGATAACCCATTGATGGAACCACTCATATATATGTGTTAAAAAATGGCTGCCATAATTAAACATTTTGAAGCACTAATTAATGACAATTTTTAATTGTCTTTTCATCCCATGATCAATGCTCATGTACTACCATGTTAATTTGACCTTTAATGAGGATTAGAATTTGATGCAATAGAAACAACTGAGAGAATTACATTGATTTTTGCTACATAGATACACATTTTTAAAGAGGAATATGTATGTACCTTAGAAGGTAGTTTAAAAAAAGGGGCTCATTGATACTACATTGATGACATAATAGGAATGCTATATGAGGATATAACTTATCCATTGTGTAAATTCTCTATGATAGTAAAAGAGTATTAATTGTTCACATTTTAATTAAGTGTGGTTTGTGAGAAATTCATGGTCTTATTTCAGAGAAAAAAAATTGTGCATGCAATGAGATAGTACCATCTAACATAAGAGGAAGGGGTTGTTTATGTTAATAATTACAAGGTTGTAGCCTAAGATTCACAATTGAGACAATAGTCAATAGGAATTATGAACTGATTTGAGTGGTCCTAAAGTTAGATATGTATCATCATGCCATTGGGTAAACATTTTCTTAGTGAAAACATTGGGCTCACCATTTCACTATGAATAAAGTAACTAAAAATAATTTATACTAATAAATTGAGATAGGTCATATCAAGTAGCTTGAACTTTGTGTGATGACAAATGTTAACACAATTTGATCACCACTAAAATATTTACTATTTCACAAGATTTTGTGACTCTCAATTATTAATCTTAAGAAAATATAAAATTCTAAGTGGTAAAGGCTTAATTTGTTGAACACCCAAAATACTGAGAGGGGCAGTGAATCAATATTCTTTGATTCTTTATTTTAAAATAGAAAACCATATTCCAAAGCACCAAACCTTAAACCCTCTTGAATGATGAAAACTACTAATATTATCAACACACCTTCAAAATTGCAAGACCTGAAGCACAACTATAGAGAAATACAAAGTAGAAATATTTCTCCCAAGAACCTCTACAATCCACAATCACACACTGGTGAACAGAACTTTTGTACGATAATCCAGTACACCAAATCTTGAATATAACAACTCTAAATACCTCTCACCAGCAAATATAAATCAAATAGGTAGATATTAAACCTAGAAGAAACACAGAGTCAAACTAGAACATAAATTTGTCACCTAGAATAGCACTAAAACACACTATTTCCTCTTTTTATCAAATTGTCTCAAAATAACTTGGAAACAAAACACCAGAGACACATCCTAATCATATTCAGCACTTCAACAACCGTAGATAAAATATTATCAAAGAAACACTAGAGGTTGACACTAATAGCTTTACTAATGACAACATAATGCAACTAATCAAAGCATCATCTTCTCACACTTGCAACAATATCATTCAACTATAAACATCAATGACAAGACCAACTACTCAACCAAATTTTCATACTTGCAATAAGGAGTACATACTGGTTTAGAGTCTTTCATTCTAAACTTCTTCAACATTTCCTTGACATATTTTGATTGTGAAATGAATATACCTTTTTTTCTATTTGATTGATTTGTAGTCCAAGGAAGAAATTCATCTCCCTAAACATATACATATCAAACTCTTTTTGCATCTCTTCTATAAAATTCTTCCACATACTTTCTTTTCCTCCAAATATTATATCATCAGCATACATAACCATGATCAAGATTTGATCTTTATCAAGTTTACGATAAAGATTTCTATTTGTGGTACCTTTATTGAATACTTGTTGCAACAAGTACCTATCCAGCTTTTCATACAAAACTTTGGGAGCTTGCTTGAGTCCATATAATTCCTTCTTTAATATGCATACCATATTAGGATCATCTTATAGTTAAAATCCTTCCAGTTGTTTAATATAAACTTCTTCTAATTCACCATTCAAGAAAGTAGACTTCAAATCCATCTAATAAACATTAAAATCCTTTTATTTTGTAAAATCCAAAAACATCCTAATAGCCTTCATCCTTGCCACCAAAGCAATTTTGTTCTTTTTAAATTCTATTCCTTCCACCTGTGAGTAGCATTTACACATAAGTCTTTCTTTGTTCCTAACAAGTTCTCCAATATCATTCAATTTGTTCTAAAATAACAACTTAGTTCCAATCACATTCTTGCTCACTAATCTTGGGAAAAGTTCCCAAGTCTTATTCTTCTCAATCTCCATCAATTCTTCTTCCATATCCTTAATCCAAAATTTATCTTTGCATGACTCAATCATAATTTTAGGTTCAACTTTAGAAATTAAACATAAATTTACTTGTTCTTATATCATAACTACCTTCATCCTTGTCAATACACTTGTACTTTTGTTATAAATATTCTGATCTTTAGAATGATTCTTTTGCACATACTTAGGGTTCTTAGGGATCCTTCTGGAGCTTCGTCCTCTTCAATCTACTCTTCATTTTCCTTACCTTCATCCTTCTCTTCTTCTCTACAAGAGGACTCATTTGATTCATAGCCATCTATCAACATTGAGATTTTATATAAGTCTTCATCCACTTTGAGACTTGCGCTCTCAACATTCCTTTTCAGCCTCTTTTTGTAGTGTCAGTAAGCCTTGCTCTTTGTAGAGTATCCATGGATGATTCCTTCATAAAATCTAGCATCAAAATTTCCTAATTTCTCTTCATCTCTTTTGATATAGAATTTTCTTCCAAATACTTTGAAATACTTGACAATAGGAGTTCTTCCATACCACAACTCATAGGGAGTCTTTGAACTATTTGTCCTTGTTTGTGCTTTGTTAAGTATATAGACTACAATATGAATTTATTCTCTCTAGTAGACATCCAATAGATTTTCTTCCTACATCATTTTCCTTGCTACTTTTGAATAGTCTTATTCTTCCTTTCCACCACTCCATTCCACTAAGGTGTCCTAGGAGTTGACAAATATCTCTTTATTCCATGATCTTCATAAAAAGTGTTAAACTCATTGGAGGTGAACTCTCCACCTCTTTCAGATCTTAAAAATTTATTTTTAATATCTATTTCATTCTCAACCATAGATATGAATGCATTAAACTTGTCTAGATCTTCTAATTTTCCTTTACAAAAAGTTACCCAAGTCATTCTAGAGTAATCATCAATCAACAACATGGAGTACCTATCATGTTGAAAAATTATTGTTCTTGTAGGTCCACAAAGGTCTATATGAACCAAATCTAAAGGTACTGTGGTAGAATATTCTTTGACATTGAACATTTTTCTTATTTGCTTCTCAAATTGATATTTCTTGCAAACTACATTTATAGGATTTATATATTTTGATAGATCTCTCACAACTTGAGTAGAGTTGATTCTAACTAGATTGTCAAAATTTATGTGACACATTATTCTATTTCATAGCCAGATTTCATTTATTTAAGTCATAAAGCACATCATTGGCACCCTTAAGCTGATAAACATTTCCATCCATTCTTATTCCTACAACAACAAGAGTTTCGAGGCCTTTTCTGATCTCACAACCACCATCCTGAAATATAATGGACTTATATCCTTTGATACACATTTGTCCTACAATTAGAATATTATGTTGGAGCCCCTTACCATAAATAACATCATCTATATTAAGCTTTCCATCAAAACTGATTGAACCTTTTCCACATATCTTAGTAGATGTATCATCACCAAACTTAACAATACCTTCAAACTTCTCCAGTTTAAAAAACTTACTCTTATCACCTATCATGTGATTTGAGTATTTGTTGCCAACAATCTAGTAGTTTTTGTCCTCTCTAGCATGAAAAGTAGTCACCATAGTTACATTATGACTTTCCTTTGAATAAACTTCCTTCATGCATCTCTTAGATTTAGTATAATTAGTCCCAACATTTAGAGCCATGAACAACCATTCATTATCCTCATCATCAAGGTTATCAGATTCATCATTAGATATATTGGCATCTTCTTTAACATAATAACTTCTCTTAATTAATTTATCTGCATTCTCCTTAAATATATCATGTGAGTCTTTTACTAGACATCATGAAGCATAATGACCTATCTTTCCACAATTTAAACATTTGAAAGGTAACTTACCTTTGTACTTTCCAATACCCTTTTTTCAATTTCTTCACAATATTTTCTTCTAGCTCATCAAGTTCATCCAAATCAAATTTCGCATTCTTCTCTTCTTTGCTAACTTTAAAATTAGTCTCTTTTCTTGAATCACTTGGAAAAAAATTTCTCAATTCAAAATTAGTTAAAACACCAAACAAGTAGTCTCTAGAATAAAGATCTAAATGTTGAGCTTCTTTATTAGCAATAACCTTGTGACTATAAGCTTTAGGAAGAGTTTTTAATACCTTCTTTATCACCTCATCTTCTTCAATTTTTCCTCCAAGGCCTTTCATAGAATTAACAACTTCACTCACTCTATACATGTAGCCTATAATATCCTCATCTTCTACCATCCTTAGGGTCTCAAATTTAGTATTCAAATTCTAAAACTTTGCTTGCTTGAATTTATCATCTCCTTCATAGATACTTTCAAATGTTTCTAGATCTCACCAATAGTTTTAAGACTCATAAATTTTACAATTTTTAAATTAGAAAAACCACTCAAAAGAGCATACCTTTCTTTTGCATTTTTCTCATATGCCTTGATCTCATCATCAATACTCAAACCATTTTTAGGAATTGTATATCCAATTACAATAAACTTCGAAACTCCAAACCCTAGTGAAATAAGGAAACCTTCCATATTGGTCTTCAAAAAATGCATTATCAAATCCATGAAATAGAGGATCCTCCTTCTTGTGCACCATCTTAGATATACCTCAAATGGTTAAGCTTTCTTCCGAGGAACCTTGCTCTCATACCAATTGTTAAATGCATAAGATAATTGATAGGGGAGGGGGTGAATCATTTGTACACTAAAATACCAAAACCCTCATTAAAATTAAAATATGCATTAGTCCTTAAACCTATATCAATAGTTAAACCCTTAAAATGAATTGACATAATATAAACATGAGAATCAGTAATGAAAACACATCCATACACATGAGAACACTAGATTTATGTGGAAAACCAAAGAAGGGAAAAAGTATGTTTAGGATTAGCTCACAATATAAATTAATTACAACATCAAATACAATAGGGTCACTTTCGAAGGGCTCATTTCTCAAAAGGAAGAAGAGATCACTACTAATGGTTCATTACCAAATTAGAACTTAGAAGAAGAACGAAGATTTTTATAATGATAAATCCATCTCAAAGAATAGAAAATTTTCACAACTGAACCACTAGTACATACAATCTCTCTCTAGAATGTATATACCTTCTAATAATTGCTTCCAATAGTCTTAGCCATTAAAGATCACTCTGCACTCCAGAATTTCACACCTCACACCATAATTTTCATCACACATCATACATACATTCTCCATCAAATCAACTCACATATATACCCATCACAACCTTTAAAATAATTTACAATGTCAGTTATACATGTCAAACATCAAAATTTAAATTAGGTTGACACTAAGCATTACTGCAGTGTAGAGGAATAAAAGTAGACCACATCACACCTTAACTCAAACCTAAATCCAATTTACGGTGTGCCACACCATGCTTCTATAAACATCAAATCATTTCCATAATTGGTGTAAACATGTAAGGTCGACTGAACATCTGTTACCACCATTAATATTTTAAGTAAATGATTCAACAAATCCAAAGATGAATCATGTACCAGAAATAACACTTAAACACAATATGAAATATTCCATCAAGATCCTAAAATTTGACAAATCATTGATAGCATTAGAAACTTGAAGAATATACACATTTTGTATAACCAATTAACCTTCCACAAACTACAACTAATGAATCCAACCTTGTAGAGAACTAAAACTCAAATAGCTTAGAGTGAAGATAGATATAACCAATATAAGCACACTTCTGGATGTGCAAGACCAAAAACCACACTATGGAGAATTGCAGAGAAAAACCATTTCTCTTTGACAAAACTACTTCATAGTTTACAATTGGTTAACACAACTTATACCAAATGATTCAGAACTTGAAACTCTAAGTAGAATACCTTTGAACATCTTTGATCAACATAGTCAAATTGTACAAGTAGATCCTCAACCATGAAGAAATGTGGAGCAAAACATTGAACACTACTTTGCCATATTGAACACTCTTTACCACATTATTTCCTCTTTTCTCAAAATCACTTAGAAAAAAAGCACCATAAAAATCATCGCAACATCTTGAACAACATCTTCTCAACCACACAAGAGGTTGAACATCTACAAACATATTCCTGTCAAAGAAACACTAGAGGTTGAATTCAGTGATACTACTACTAAAATCATAATGCAACCAGTCAAAGTATCTCCATAGGCTGACATCAATACAACAACATAGATCTATTTAATTCCAACATGATTATGTACTAACTTATGATCATGCTCTCTCCTAAAAAGAAGTGTATGATGATGGAATTATCAACCTTAAATCCCCACCAAGAAATAATTGTAAATGCTTAAAACACCATGGAAATCCATGTAGATGGTGGAATGACTAGGAACTATCCTTCTTCACTAGACAACACAACCACCATTTTTCATAATGAGTAGGATAAAGGTAACAATAACCTCTAATCCACTCAAAATTAATCTTAACAACACATTAAAATAAGGTAATTTTTTTGCAAAAGGCTTCCTTAATAAGAGGTATAAACCCTCCAACAACTAAAAAGATAACAGGTCATTTTTAAGTAATAACATGCTTTGCAACACAAAAGGTTCCATAACTCTCAAGGTATTATTCTTGTCAACAAAGTGATAACAAGGGAAGACTCACCAAGCCAAGGAGAACAATTTCACTCAAAAAAAATTCCTAAGAAAGAATCAAAAGAACCTATTCTTTGTTGAAATAAGGATAATAACTCTATAGAGGTAAACATCACACTTGAAGGAAATTGGTGCCCAAATAGGACACTAGAACAATTACATTATCATCCTACATATATACTAGCATCTTAGTTCGGCATTGGAGTCGCAAAAATACACGATAGTCATTTCTTACACTAGTGTCCTATGCCTACACTAGCATCCTTATTAGAGGTAAGAAAAGCCCTTTTTTATATCTCCATAGCAAGTAAAAAAATTAGGACACACAAGTAAAGATCCGAGAAATTTTAAAAAACTCAGAAACCATGAATACATAATCAAGAGACTAAAGTGAGCACTAACAACCAATCTCCAAACCCACTAGCCCACAAAGGAGATAACTTCCATGGGTTGGGAGGCATACAAGAGACTCCAAAATGAGTCCAAGGACATGAGAGACAATGGAAAAAATCCCCAACACACCCCACTAGTACTTTAACCAAGGGGGAGAACTAAAAACCACTACTCCATGGTGGGTTCTCACCAATAATCAACCTAAAACTTGGGAGATAAACAATGAAAGACCACAAGCAAACTAATACCAAAGATAATGTTTTCAAAAACTAAAGTTTCACTTTAAAGAAAAATATAAAATTTATCTATGTTAATTTTACCACACAAATACAAAACAAACTACATAAGGAATGAAATAGAATTCAATAAAAACATCAAGAAAATATAACAAAAGGATCAATCCTTCACCATCTATGTGGGGGGTTTCAATTTCATCCAATAGGACACTGCATAACCTTCACTTGCATGCTCTCTAGTACTCCTAAAAAAGAAGCCTCCAATAGCTCTATATTTGTAACCCTTAATTAAACTTGGATAAAAATAATTTGAATATCCCCAATAAGAGCCTCTAATGATGTTTGAGTTTTAAAATGATTAAACTTTGTAATTTTTAATATATATTTTAATATTCAACCATCTTAAAGGTTCTCTCTCCAACTCACTTTTCCTAGAACAAATGATGTTGGAAAACAAATTGTCTTGCACACAATAGAAATTATTGAGAAAAATTAATTAGTGAGTTGTTGTACTAATGGAAATGTATCCCTTTTTCCTTAATTTGGGAATAATTAATGTTAAAATCAGCCTAATGTTACCTTAATTTAGTGTTGTAATATGCTTTTCAAATTCACATTAAGTTTAGGGCCCTTTTAAATTACATGGGCTTAATTGTGCCTTATTTAGGGCATTGTAAAGTGTATCTTTACACTTTCACACTAATCTAGGGTTTTATTAATTGATTGAGGTTAATTTTCCTCAATTCACCCCTTTAATTCAAATACAAGCCTAATTAAATATAAATTTTAAGGGATTAAACCATAAATTCATAAATTCCATTACAAAAAACTTAATTTTGCAAGGTGTGTGTCCCAAGTAGGTGACCTAGGACCCATTCGCCACATGGAGAATGGGTCCTCACTAGGCCCTAGGACCCCATTTTGACATAATATTTCACATTTCTTAAAGTGTTTCCTAGGTAAGTGGCCTAGGAACCATTCGCCACATGGTGAATGGGTCCTCACTTAGACCTAGAACCCCCCCTTGGGATATGTTTTTTGCATTATTTTAATGATTTGAAATCAATAATTCAATGCTAGCTTGTGATATTTGAACTTTGGGAATTAAGGGTAAGGTATGTATAAATACAAGGATATTTCACATAGTTTCATCTAAGCAACCTAGCAATTTCAATTCTTCAAGAATAATAGTAATTTTATGAGATCAAGAGAAATTCAAGAGTAATTTCTAAGGAATTCAAGGGAAAATTTGAAGAATATTATTGTAGTAATCAAGATTAATTTCATCATGTAAAAGATTTAATGCATCATGCATGTTGTTGAGCTAATGTGTTGATGAAGCATTCAAGATCTAATCAACTATTTAAGGAAATTATTTCTAATCAAGTTTCAAGATCAAGATCTACATTCATTGAGGCCACTTCATGCTAGTTTGTAGGTTTGTATCCCAAGGTTTCAATTAAGGATTGGTGAGTTGTGACATTGCATTTGTTCATTCATCATTCCTTTATGCTTCTATTCATTTCAAGGTTTAATTACCAAAATGGGGTTTGACCAAGGAAAACCCCTATTTCATAAGAAAACAACAATTTTTCTCCTTTGATGTGTGATTGTAGGTTTTAGGTTGAAGAACAATTGGAGAGAAAAATTGCAAAAGTTGTCAAAATTGTTAAATTTGTCAAATAATGGAAACTAAGCTACAAGATTTATATCTAGCTTTCTGATAGTGCCTAACTAGAATCTAGGAATGCAGACTAAGAGAAGCATAACCCATAAATTGATTTTCTAGAGCCCTAGTTAGGACCCATATTCCATAGGGAAAATGAGTTCTTAGTGAGGTCTAAAAAAACACTTTTTGCAATAGGTACATAACATTTGACCCTCTCTAAATCTTCCTTTTTACTAGTATTTGGGTTATATTTGATTTCTTTTACTCATTTATACATTATTTCTTACATATTGAATGAAACTAGAATAATTGGGTCCATTATAGAATCCATTTCACGTCACCTCATTTTTATATGTTTCATTATGGTGATCCCGACCTTTTGAGCATTGTATTTTTTTTATTTTGGAGTCCTTTTCATCCTAGATTTAGATCTTGCATTCATTTGCATTCATTTTCATTGAATTAGGTATCATTTAGGGTGTCTAATTTGTATTCAATTTTAAATTGTATCTTGGGTTTTAGGATTGCATTGTTTTGCATTCTTTAAATTTGAAAAAAAAAAAAAATCATTCATATTGCATATCATTTACATCATATAAACTTGCATTTGAAAATTGAAACAAAATTGCATATCAAACTAGGTCTTTTAGGTTATCATTTTTTCATAATTTTCATTTTCATTTCACGGAAAACTAAAACTAAATATTGTTGTTATAGACCTCAATCTTAAAACCACTAGAAAACACTTTTAAAACTATAAAAATCAGTTTTAAAACCTTAATCTAGGACCCATTCACCCTAGGGTGAATGAGTCCCTGATAAGGCCATAACCTAAACTTTTGAGCATTAAAATCTTAATTTTTGTGCTTCTGTTTGTTGCTTTAAGATTTCTATTGTTTTTTACAAATTTTTGTTTGATTAATTTTATCATATCTAGCTTAATTTGGTTCATTTAGTGCATTGTGTGATTTCAAAATTTCATTTTAGATTGTTGCATAGTGTAATCAGAAAATTACCTTGTTTAGAATCTAAAAATTGCATTTACACATTACATTTTAGGTCATTGTATTACACTTTACCCTCTTTCCATTTTGAGTTTGTATGTAATAAGTTTGTGAAATCTTGCATGAGCTTTACAACTTGGTGTCTTATTAGCAATATTGTTGTGAGATGTAGTTTGAGACTCATTTCATCTTGCAATACACCGTTCATCATGGATCTTGGGATTTCTAACTCTCTTTCTAATAGTGTTGATAATCAACCCCCTATGGATCATAACATTCATACCTCATTTCCCATGACTTCCCTACCTACAAACAATGTGCATGATGTTAAAAACACCATCCCTACCATGACGAGTTGTACTCAAGCTTTGGGGTGTACCCAAAGCCAAGGTAGAACTTCAATTCCTCCTTCTACAATTCCCATTTCCATTCCTGTTTACACTAGTACTCAAGTTACCACAACCATTCATCCTACTAGAAATTCCAACACTTCATTAGGTATTTACATAGGGAATCCTTCTAGCCTTGTGCATTTAAACACCATATCTCCTCAACCATCCTCCCTCGCAAATTTACAATTCACTTAAATTCCTCTACATACATGGTGAAAATATTCTTGTAAAAAAAAATCCAATCTTGGGAAGGAACGGGATGAAGGAGCATCTACCAATTGATCGAAAACTGCTTGTCCTTTTATTGACTTCTGAGTAATGAACTTTATATCCAACTCAGAAAGCAACATAACCCATTTCACTAATCTCCCAAGAAGGTCAGCACTAGAGAATAAATGCTTTAAGAGATTCGTTTTTACTATGACATGCCTCGGCATGGAGAAGGTAGTGTCTCAACTTCTACATAGTGAATACAAGGGCAAGGCATTGCTTCTCCATGGAGTAATAGCAAGTTTTGTAATCGACTAGAATGCAACTGATGTAGTAGACCACTCTCCTTTCCCCACATCATCATATTGAGCCAACAGAGCTACCAAGGCATATGGTGACGCAACGAGGTAAATTAAAAAGGGTCTATCTTGTATAGCCAAAATCAATATTGAAGGATTGGCCAAATAAGCTTTGATTGGCTCAAAGGATTTCTAGCATTCCTCATCCCATATGAAGCAAACATCCTTTTACAATAAATGAGTGAAAGGAAAGGTACGATCAACCAATTGAGATATAAATCTATGAATCCCTGGAATCTTCCATTGTAAACTTTGTAACTCTATGATATTCCTCAGTGGAGGCATGTTAATGATGGAATCAATTTTATTTGTGTCAACCTCGATTCATCGATGAGAAATTATGAACCCCAAAAGCTTGCTGGCATCCACGCCAAGAACACATTTATGGGGATTGAGTTTCATCTTATAGAGTCGAAGCCTTTCAAAAATAAGATGAAGGTCTTCACATGATCCTAACGGGTTATCAATTTCGCCAAGATGTCATCAACATAGTCTTGTAAGATATTATGGATAAAATCATGGAATATTAGGATCATCGCTTGTTGGTAAGTTGCTCCCGTGTTCTTTAACCCAAAGGGAATATTCATGTAACAGAAAGTACCCCAAGGGGTAGTGAAGGCTGTCTTTTAGTGATCATCTAGGTTAATACAGATCTGATTGTAACCCGAGAAGCCATCCATAAAATATAACAATGCATGGCCTGCAGTCGAGTCCACAATCATATCTATATTCGGTAATGAAAAATTGTCCTTAAGAGGAGCCTTATTAAGATCTCAAAATTCAATACATATATGGATGTGAACCTAAGGCTTACTAACAATGACTATATTCAAAATCCAAGGGGAGTAGTCAATTGGATGGATAAAGCTTGCTTTTAGTAGCTTCTCTATCTCATTCTTGACCATCAATGCCACCCTAGGATTGATCTTTCGAATTTTCTTCCTAATTGGCTTGGCATCAAGACATAGAATGATATTTTGAACCACTATATACTCATCAATACCAAACATATCCTCGTACATCCAAGAAAATATATAAGGGTGAGAATGCAAGAGATCAAAATGTTCATTTGCTTCCTTTGAAGAGAGGTACTTCCCAATCTCGATTACTTTTTATGAGGACTTAAGCTCCATAAAGACTTCAATGGTATCTCCTTTAAGGAGAGAACTACAATCTTTAGGATGGGACATCATAACATCATTACTGACGTTATACAAAGGGTCTTCTTCATCAAAGCTCAAGACTGATTCTCCAAAGTATGCTTATTTATGCAAGTAGTATGGGAGTCATCTCTTATGATGAAGAGAAGGCAATGAGGAATAGGCACTTATGAATTCCTCCAGTAATTTGTCTAAAGATAATACATCTAAAGGGATTTTCTCGACCTGCTCCCTTTCCTCTATTAACTCAGGATGGACCAATCTCAATGGCTTGGCTAAAATCATGTTAACACTCCACCAAGGTTTTTGCTAAGACTATTTAATAGAGCATCCCAAACGCGCTGTCATGGCTTACATTGGATAGGGACTTGGATTCCTTATTCAATACACCCTAGGCCTTTCTGCTCATAGCCATATCAAGAGGTGAGTTCATATCTAAACCCATAATGAGTTTGTAAAATTTTAGGAGGTGGCGACTCTACGTGGAGCATTTCATTCCACCAATGTACATTGAACATCTCTATGGGAGCACTCCCACCTTCTTTACTAGGTTCGCAAATGTTAACCTCTCTTGCGGGAGTGAGATTACCTTCCTCGATAGAGGAAGGTGTTTTCTCTTGAACAAGATCACACTTCTCTTCTTGAGTGGGAGTGTCATCCACTTTTGTGACAACAATACCTAGAAATTCTATGCAAGAAGGGATCACTTTGTATTCTACGATAAAGAACTCAGAGAAATAGTTGATTCATCTTTACCAACACTCGCTCTAGGAATGACTTCCACAGAGGGTATCAATGAACAACACACCATCACATCAATGGTTAATGATGGAATACAATTCTTGAGAGTGGATACTACTAAAGCACAACTGGGAGCCGCTAGCTCACAAAGATGAACAACTTCTAGATTTGCTTTAACTATAACCACCCAATTATTTGTGAAAAACTTCAAAGAATGGTGTAAAGTAGAAGTTACAACACCCAAAGCATGAATCCAGGGTCTCCCCAAGAGAAGATTATATGGTAACACGCCAAACATCACATAAACCAATGTAGGTAAGGTAAGGGGACCTAGCTATAAAGGTAGTATTTTTGTACCCAGTGCTTGGTGGCCAACATTATCAAACCCATGAATATACAAGGAAGAAGACACTAAAGAAGATGAATCAAATTTAATATTAGGTAATAGGTCCATACCACAAATGTTGAGGGTTTAACTAGTGTCAATGAGAGTATGCCTAATACTAATATTATTAACATTAATTATAATCAAGGGATCTGCTTGCTTCTACACATCTGGAGGTAGAAGTTCTTGTAGGTGGAAGGTAATATTTAGTGAATCTGCTCGAATATGAGCCAAAAAAACATTAAAATCCATAGGCCTAGCGGAGGCAGGCAAGAGAATCTTTTGTAAAGCTTCTTGAAGCATCTCTTGGTAAACCAGAGCAGTCTGAGAAAAGTCCCAAAGTGAGATCTTAACTAGAGTAACATGAATTTTCTCGACAAGGTCATAATCACCCAGTGATTTGATCACAAGTTTAGGTGTTGTTCAGGAAGGCTTGGTTAGGAAGGTGGTAAAGAAGTAGGAACTTGAGTTGGTTGTGATGTAGGAGCAGAATGTTGAACATTGATCCAGGTTCTACTTATTTCTCCTTGTCTTATATGTGTGCCCAACGACATTATAGGAAGTAGAGTCCATAGCTTTCATGAGCCTCGAATATAAGTTCGATGAATCACTATTACACAAAATACCATAGATAGAATAGTTCTCCCTAGAGGATGAGTCGGTCAAGGTAATGTAAATGATGGGTTTCTTATGGCTTGAAGGGACCATAGAGACCACAACCACATTTATTCACTCCTCAACTTGCAAAGTGGGAGTTTGTTTGGAAGATTTACAGACAGAGGAGAGCACTTCTAAGAAGTCATCTAGAGTGCCTTCCAACATACCAAAATCTTCTTCAAAAAATGGATTATCATAAGAATGCAATATCATGAAAATAGATCTGATGCCTTCATGTCAGGTTCACCAAAATGTGATATAAGAGGGGGATTCATTGCACATGGGTCTCTTCATTCCCAAGAGATCACCAAGGAACAAACTTCCCTTATACACCTCAACATAAACAAGTTATCAAAAATATAGAGGAGGAAACCCAAGTTTCATTTCAAAGAAAGTTATTTTGGATCTTGAGAGAGTAAAACCTCAAGATTTCTACCTCAAATGAGTGAGCTCTCATTTAGAGGATAGCAACGTAGTTTCAATATGCCAGCATGGTGTGCTTTTGTCTAAAAGATACATTGGCATCCTAAGAAACAAAGGGCTTGAGAGCTCAAGCAAATGAAACCAAGTTTCACTTCTAATCCCAGATCTAGGATGTATTGGATGAAATAAAAAATTAGGAAGCTAGAAACTATAATAAACACAAGGGGAGTTAGAGAGAGCTTACCTTTAATTGGATGTTCAGATCTTGACTCCAAGCTCCTCTTTACAACCTACACACAAGAACAAGGGGAAAAGGTTGGGGCTATATAGGGGTCTACCTCAGTCAGACCCCTCCTTTTTTTTCCCACCTCTACGAACAACCAAGTTGGAAAGGAGTGAAAATGAAGTAAACAAAGAGTGCACGGTGAAAGAAAAACCCACTTCAAGAGTAGAACCCTCACCACAAAGTAGTAAATGAACAAGTAGGAAAAGAAATTGACAGAGAGAGAGTGTTACCCATGGGCCTAGATCCTCTTCAGAGCACACAGATCCACCATTAAGTGCTTGCTTGAGAGTTGTTTCTACTAGAAGGACCTCAGTCTGGCATGGCTTCACTTGTGAGAGTGCTTCTATCAAAGATGAAGAGAACTCAAAGATGGAGCAAGTGGTAAGAGAGTTTGAATGAATGACTTCCCACCCCAAATGAGAGCAAGAAATGATTTTTTAATATATGCAAGTGTGGCAAAGAGTTGTTACATCTAAAATCTGACTACTAGGACACGTGTCAAGAGAGTCAAGATTCTAGATTCCCTAAACTTGAAACTTGGAAAATTGTCTAGACATTAGTGCGCTACGCAGATGTCTGCACAGCATGCAGGTGTCCAAAGCCTAGTTTTTTAGGAAACTTGTTGTTAGGATTTTGTTACTCTACAACAAGTCCCGACGGAGTCAAAATCACAAAATTTTAACTTATGGTATTTTTATCATTAATTCTCTAAGGCACTGTCATAAATGCTAGGAAAAAATGTAAAAATGTGGAATTGCCTCTACGTGCAATTATGTGACATTACAGTAAGCAACTTCCATACACACAATGTTAAAGTCTTTGACATGGTCCATAGGAGTTCCTCTCCCTTTATCTTTTTCAAATTTGGGGATTTCAAAACTAGGAGGGAATGGTACCATTATGATTTTTTGATCAAAGGGATATGGCCATAGGTTCTATGTATGGGGCTTCTTGGTCTTTCCCATCCGAAGATCCTACATTTCTTGTGCCAATTCCTTAAATTGTGATGCTAGATTGTCTTTTGGGTTTGGTGGAGGAATATATGGTGGGATGATGGAAGAGTTGTACGTGAAATTTTGATATGAGGATGTTTTATATGTGGTGTATGGTGGTGTAAGATTCTGTGAAGGTGATTGGGGCATTGATGTATATGTTCCTAACGCGTTTGTATTGATGATGTGCAATTGAGGGTTATAATAGGAACCTTGTTGTTGTTGTTGTTGGGCATACTATTGAGCTAGTAAGGCTTGCTGTTGAGCTTGTTGTTGTTCTACCATAAGGGCTTGTTGTTAGGCCTATTGTTGTTAATATGTTACTAAGGATGCTTGATGGGATTGATGTTGTTTCTATTGTTGTTGTGCTAAGGATGCTTGTTGTGTTGCTAAGGTTGCTTGTTTTTTTTTCCATTGTTGTGTTGCTTGTTGTTGTTGTTGATGTTGTTTTGCTGCTAAGGTTGCTTGCTATTGTTGTTATTGTTGTTGGGCTACTAGGGCTACTTTTTGTTGTTGTTGCTACTATAGGACTTGCTAATAGGCTTGTTGTGCTTGTTGTAAGGCTAAGACATGCACTTGCAATGTAGGGTGTGTGCAGGATCATGATGGGCCAAAAAGTGGCGATATGATGGGTATGTGGCTAACAACTTTCTTTTACCAAAAATTGACGAAATGAAAAAGGTTTTTAAAGGAGATTCGCAATGTTCCACCAATATAAATTATGCTTTACTTTGAATTTAGTAAATAATTATTATTCATTTTCTATTTGAATTACGACTAAATTCCTGATTGATAGGTGATTAAAAACATCTATATCTTTCAAATGGTATCACATTTTTTGAATATAAAACATGCATCACATTCTATGCTTCACATACTCTATGATTAAAAAAAAATTTAATTTCATGTAGTTTTGAAAAATTTAAGGTGGTCAGACATACGAGTTTTTATATTTTTAAAAGTTGTAATAAAAAATTCATAATTAATTATTTATTAGAAAAAAAATTACTAAAAAATATGCATCACATCGAGACATGAGTCCTCTACTTATATCTTAAATATTATAAAAAAAATATTATCATTTTATTGTGGTTAGGGTGGTCAAACAAACACGCACTTCTTATTTTTTTCCCTAAAATTTAAGTACTACTACATTGAAATTTCAAATTTTCACCAAATAGATTTTTTTTTAAAAAAAACCTAGTAGTTTAGAAACTACATTTAATTTGCTACAGATTTTATTCTTACATATTTTTGAAATAATATAGATAACTTATTCAAATTTTTATGTCAAGTTGCCTAACTTTGATTTTTATGAAATTTTTGCCACTTAAGAGCCTATTTTTTCCATGATGATCCTGCACATACCCTATAGGATTAGGTGGTTGTTGGGACAACAGTGGAGGATTGTGGGTGTTGATGTTTTGAGTGGGTACCAGATTGTTGATGAGGGGTTTGGGGTTCCCTTGGTTCAAAGTTCCTTGTAAGGTAGTGGATTGAGGTGGAGGAATGCATGTTTGAGATCCCATTTGATTTTGCATGGTAAAGGGGACTATGGAGAAGTATTGGGATGGTGCCATTATATTGCGAGATCAGAATGAAACACTAGGACCTTGATTCCATTGATTAAAAAGGTTTCCTTGTCTCATGTCTTGAGGATTTCCTTGTGCCAGGGATGTAGACAATGTATTACTTGTGTTGATGGGATTCATTCCTAAGATATTTTTTTGAGATGGGATGATAATGAATGGTATGGATAAATTGGTGGGAGGATTGGTTGAAGATGTCCCTTGTGGTATTAAAGGCTAATTTTACATGAAGTTATTTCCTTGCACTTTTGGGTCTAGTTGATCTACACTACCTTGTGTGATGTTGGACACACTTTTGGTAGTCATGGGTATATATGAAGAGGCATTCCCTTGATATGTGGAGGTTGTTGTGGAGTAATGAAGGTCAAGAGGTTTGTATGGATGTTTGGGATCTTCAGGAATGGGAGGAGCACCAAAGGTAAGTGTCCAAGTGGTTGTGCGAGATGGAGGGTTGGTTTCAAGGGTACCCACAAGTGTGTTGCTTTCAAATGGAAGAGTATTGCCAAATCCTTTAGCAAGGCTTGTTGCAAGACTGGGAATGTATGTTTGATTTAGTGCTAGTGATGGGGTTGTGAAGCCTTGTGTGAAATTCTATGCAAAAAATGATGGGGAGATAGGAGCTAAATTTTCAAAGGCTTGACATTCCATGATTTCCTCCCTAGTGAGTTCAAATAGATTGTTTGTAATGTCTTCTATCTCATATTGTCCTGATGGTGATGAAGGTTATTGTGATGGGGTAACTTGACTTTTTAGATCAAATTCTAGCAGATTCAGATCTCTTGAGGTAAATGTGACTGGTTTTCTCCATTATTCTCTTGTGGCGTGTTCTTGTCTTTACCATTAAAAAAAATTCACCTTTGGGAGAGTTTTGTTGTGATTTGTAATGTTTGAACTCTCTAGTTGACTCAAACCTAGGTAAAAGGGAAACTCTAAGTCTTTTTGGAGCAATGATGATAGTGTGGGATGAAAAGATGGGTGATGTGGAGAGTGGTCTTTGCAAATGTTTTGGGACAACAATTTTGACTTAAGTTTGATGTTTTGATGTTAGGATAAAGGATGTTTGTGAACTTGGAAATCTTTAGGGTAGGCTCATGACCTTCAAGATAGACTAGTTCAAATATGATAACTAACTCAAGTAAATGCATGGAAAAGGATACATTTTACAAACAAAGTAGCTAAGTTAGGGTTTGGGTTGATTGATGTCAAAACCAAAAAGTGTTGATGTATTCAAAAAATTTGCAAAGTTTGGTGAAAAGAAAGATGAAATTTTGATGAAGGGGTGGATGAAATATTTGACCCAATGTTGACCTAAAGTGAACCTATGTTTGACAAGACCAAGGTAGTTAGAAACATGTTATACGTCTAAAGTTTTCAAACCCTAAATACCCAATGATTTAGAGAAGTTCAAAATTTTGAAAAAGACCTAAGTTCTGACTGTAATAGAAGGAATACAAGTTTGGGTTGTTCCTTGAAGCACGTTTTTAGAAGTTGTATACCAACCTAGTTCTAGTTTCATGAAGTTCCAAAAGGTATTTATTGAGGGATTTTGGACTAAGATGCCTAAGTTTGAAATGACGACTTGTAGACCTTACTTTGGGGATCCTAACTTTGCATGAGATCATTTAAAAAAAATTAAGTTTGTGGAAGAAAGGAGGATATTTATTGCCATGCAGGCGGTGGTAGTATGGTCCTTCTAGCCTCAATATTAGCTTGTTCCTCTTCTTCATCTAAGATGGTTGCTATGTTTCTCCACTGGGTAGGTGTTTCTTTTCTTTCAAAAGTGAAGCTTCTCAAACTACTAATGATATCAATTTGTTCTCTATTAATGAGTTCAATGTTATGTTGAATGATAGCACCTTCAAGATCAAGTTGTTGAACGAGAACAATCAGTCTCCAAATAGTCATGTGGGGTTAAATTGTTAATTTATCTTTCTTAAGTGAATTTATTTTACCACAAACACTTGATTAAATTTTCAAACTAAATGTTTATGGGTATGTGCAGGATCATGATGCCCCAAAAAGTAGCAATATGATGGGTATGTAGCTGACGACTATCTTTTTACCCAAAATTAATGAAATGAAAAGGGTTTTTAAAGGAGATTCTCAACTTTCCATTGATATAAATTATGCTTTACTTTGAATTTAATAAGTAATTATTGTTCATTTTCTATTCAAATTATGACTAAAGTCCTGATTGATAGGTTGATTGAAAAACATCTATAGCTTTCAAATGGTATCACATTTTTTAAATCCAAAAAATGCATCACATTCTATGCTTCAAATACTATAGGGTTAAAAGAAGAAAAAAATAATTTCATGAAGATTTGACCAAGTTAAGGTGGTCAGACATACAAATTTTTATATTTTTTAAAAAATTGTAATAAAAATTAATAATTAATTATTTACTTTGAAAAAAATTACAAAAAATATGCATCACATCGGCATGAGTCCTCTACTTATATCTAAAATCTTATAAAAATATTATCATTTTATTGTGGTTAGGGTGGTTAGACGAAACCACTTCTTATTTTTCCCTAAAATTTAAGTACCACTATGCATTGAAATTTAAAATTTTCACCAAATAGATTTAAAAATAAATTTAAAAATAGTAGTTTAGAAACTAAATTCAATTTGCTATAGATTCTATTCTTACATATTTTTGAAATAATATAGATAACTTATTCAAATTTTTATGTCAAGTTGCCTAAGTCTAATTTTTCTAAATTTTTTGCTAGTTAAGGGCTTGTTTTTTCCGTGATGATCCTACACATACCCATATGTCCAAAACATCATACCTTTCACAATATCCATTTTGTGAGAATCATGAGGTTGAAGCCATAATTTCCTATGTTGTCTTTGGAAAATGTGGATTGAGATATAATTCAAGATATTTAGAAGTCTATAAGGATAGAAACCCTTAGGACAAGCAGTAATATCAAGGATTTTTCAAAAGGTATCCATATTTAAGCCAAATGGTTTAAAATTTTGAGGAAGATAGTGAATGTTTGTAAAATTTTGGAACCAAGCAATGTATAAAACTGACTCACAATCATTTACAATCATAGGTTTGAAATGGCCAAACTTGTTGAGTCCCCACTTGGATTTCTCCAAACACTAAGACATTGTGAATAGTTAGATATTTGGCAACACTGGCTCCCCTCCATGACACACACTTCTCAAGACCTACAAATCTCAAAATCTTGAAGATCCTATGATCCTAAGGATTTTTCTATTTCAATAATGAATAGTACAAATATGGGGCTGCTTCAGAAAAAAAATGTTCTTGCACCAAAAAGCATTAAAGATTTTTTATAACTAAACAATTTGGCTCTTAGTAACAAACTGAGAACACCCAGCCATATACACACCCACTTTTCCACTTAAGGCTCTTACTATCATTCCCATTCCACTTAAGGAATGGTACTAGGTGCAGTATGTTATACAGTCTAGGATAGAAGGTGCTTACTCATGATTTCCCAACCTTCAATATAGCTCGCTGGTAAACATGCTTGCAAGAACTTTCCTATGAGTTTCCTATTGCAGGGTGTCTCATAGTAAATCCTCTCTTAGGGGTGACAAATCATAAAAGTGTACTTAAGTATTTCTCTTCACCCAAGATCACATGAAGCACAAGGGGATTTGATATGTACTATGAGTGCACACAAACAACGAAGTACACTTGGAGTGTTTCTCTTCAACCAAGATTGCACAAAGCATAAGGGGATTGGATACACACTACAAGTGTGTCACAAAAAAGTAGAAACTGATTCATTTTACCAACTAAATCTAAGCTGAATTCATTCTATGCACCAAATGAAATGTTAAGTTGCCTTGTTCAATTTTAAAACCCAAAAGATAATGATAAATGAGGGTTCAATTTTAGTCATGGTTAAGCATTCATTTTAAACCCAAATGAAATTTACTGAGGTCATAGAGCATAAAGTAAAAATCATAAGAAATTGGATTATAATTGCCCCAAAGCATTAAGTTCTTGTTACAATCATAAAATATTAAGATGAGAATGCTTCTTCACTATAGCTTCGTGTCATGCAACCTACAAAACCCTATTAGTCTAACAACCAAAATAATGTTAGAAGCATGTTAGTAATTTGACGAAGTGAAAAAATTAAAACACATGCTAAAAACTTATCACTAAATTTATTACCAAAGTTGTGTGTCATTGTACATGATAGTGTCACTCTAGTGTACTAGGGCATCACTCTATAGAAAGAATAGTGAGCACGATAGCAACACAATTTGGTCGAGCGTCATCATTTTCAAATTTCAATACCTCTAGAAAGTATTAGCATTTCCATTTTTTAATCAGCATTAGTATATTTAATAGGCATCACTATTTCAAATTAAGATAGCATCACAATATGGAGACGCCCTACAAAGTGCATAATTAAAATTGAGTTGAGCATCACTATATCCTGCAAAAGTCAAAATGAATAGAATTCGAGATAAAAAATTATTAAATTGATGGTTTTTATCTCCTAGCGCTAGAATGTCAACCAAGGATATGAGTATGGGTTGATTACACTTGATCCGTAAAGAATCAAAGCATAATGACACCACTAATACTCAATCTAAATAGGATCAATCAAGTTGAAGTTAAACTAAACATTCATTAAAACATAATATTCTAAGTTACATAAATATTTAAAATTTCTAGTCTAACCCATTCAAAACTTATGTCATTTTGGGCATGGTGTCATGTTGATGTGGATCGGCGACCCTTTCCCAATCCCATGATTAGTGAGCTTGTTTCAATTGATTCTATTAAATTGAATCAATGAAATGGTTGTGGGATGTGATTGAAAACATGATTTATGCTAAAATGAGTATGATGCAAAAGCTAATCTAAATTATTTATGCTAAACTAATTCAAATATGCAATTGCTAAGCTAATTTAAATGAGTTTTAAACTAAAAATATTCAAACCCTAATTATCTAATTAGCTAAATGGATGCATCATGGTCTAAAGCCATTAATGGAAGCTAAGCTATCAATGTAGCTAATTTCAACTAAAATATGCTAAATGTGAGTTAAAAATGAGTGTAAGTGTGAGTGATTTCAACATCATAAGTTTACTCTAAAAAAGATGGATCCATTTGTCTCCAAATAGTGTTCTATTTATAGGAAATCAAATGAGAAATGAAGGGTTGAGATTGAAAAATCTAATCAATGGTCACGGATGGAATAAATTGGATGCATGGATCATGGATGCTCATCAATGGGTGAGAATGCAAGATGATTAATTAATCAAGGGTTCTCATTCTTTCTGAATAAGCTCACTTTTGACGTGTACAAGAGGTCAAAAGTTAAGTTGCACAAGAAGTCACAAGTTAATTTGCATATGAAGCTAAGTGAGAATATTCCATTTTCAAATGATTGAGGAGAAAAGAATATTCTTTGAAATATTCTTAGGGGTGAGTAAAAAGGATACTTTACAAATTAAAACAAAGTTTAATTGTGCAAAATGAGAGGGAATATCTCCCTTTTGGAAGAATGTGCAAAGAAGGAATATTCTCTTGCAACTGGGGGGAATTAGATTAATTAGATAATTGCTAATTAAGCAAGGGTTTAATCATGCAATTAGGGGAACTTAGAAGAATAAACTGATATTTATTAAATTAAATGAAATGGGGAAAGGTAAAATGAAATTTAATTAAAAATAACTTAGGGTTATTTAATTAAATAAGAAGACTTAGGGATTCAAATTAAATAGTTTGATTTATTTAATTTAATGAGATGAAATGTTAGCGTGAAAGGGGGGAATTAACCTATTTAAATGAATTAGGTTAATAGATACAAATGATGCAATTAATTAAATAGCTAGGCTAATTTATTTAATTAAGTGAAAAGAGGATGGGTTCTAAGAGGAAATGATGCTAGTATACTTGATTTGAGTGTATGATATCATTTAGAATATTTTTTAGTGTCTACACAAATTATATTTATTAACATATCATATAAAAATTATATAAATAATATAGCTATAATTTAATATAAACTACACTATTTGAATTTGTAATTGAATTATACAATTAATATCATTCCAAACATAATTTTTAAAAACAATTAAATATGATATAAATTTAAATAAATTAATATTATTAATAATATAAGACAAATAGAATTATTTATGCAAGCATAAACTTATATTACATAAACATAGTATATATACTAGCAATCACACTACAATCACACCTTTGTGTGCAATGGGTACGATGAAAAGAGTGGAAGGTCAATTATGAAAAAAATTATCAATTTTTTGCATACATTTGCATAATATATGAGGTAAATTGGTAGGTCATTTAGAAAATGATATTGTTTGTGTAACAAAGGTCTTAATAGAGAAGTGATAGCTTAAAATTGACTATGTGTCCAATTATAGGGATCCAAACATGATTAAAACTAAACCTCTAAATTGTGAAGATAATCAAGCTTCATTACCAAGATAGACATGTTATGTTTGTAATAGGGAGAGAGGGGTAGAGATAGGGATTGATAGAGGGATAGATAGAGAGGGGAACAACACATGAGAGAGAGAGGAGTAAGGATAGAGAGATAGAGAGGAATATAGATATAGAGATGGAGATGGAGATGGATATGGAGGAGAATGGTATGGAGAGAGGAGAGAAGGATAGATAGAGATGGAAGAGATACATATATAGAGATGGAGAGATAGGGACAAATAGAAAGGTAAAGATAGATATATTCAAGTGAGATATAGAGAGAAGTAGAGATATGGAGGGACATATGGGTAGAGAAAGATGGAGAGATAACAAGATAAATATAGATGGATAGATAGAAGAAGAAATATGGAGAGATATAAATAGACAAGTAAAAGTATATAGAGAGAGGTCTAGGAATAGGGAAATGAATAGAGAGAGGGAGTGAGATGGATAGATAGAGAGGGGGATACAAGTTTAGAGATGGATGAGGAGAACAAAAAATAGAGGTATAGATGAAGTTAAATCAAGAGAGGAAGGATACAAATAAATAGACAAATAGAGAGAGGTAGAGAGAGAGAGATGGTGAGATAGAGAGAGGGGGATAGGGAAAGAGATAGATAAAAAAAATAGAGATAACTATATGTAGAAAAACCGAGACATAGAGAGGGAGGGAGAAATAAGGAAAGATAGAAGAAGGGAGAGATAAATATATAGGAAGAGAAAGTGAGAGAGTGGTAGAAATAAAGAGATAGATAGGGGGACATGGAGGGAATTGGGGAGGGAGAGATGGGAAAAGAAATATAGGAGAGATAACTAAAGAGATGTAGAAAGAGGGAGTGATAGGGAGAGAGAGAGAGAGAGGGGGGAATATACATGAATATAAATAGGGATAGGTTGGAAGATATAGATAAATTGGAAAAGAGTAAGAGATAAAGGATATGATAGAGACAAGTGATAGACACAGGGAGATAGATAGAGAGGGGGATATAGAGATAGATATGGGGAGGAAGAAACATGGATTATATGTGTGTGAGTGTGAAACAAGGAGTGTGTGAGAGAGAGAGAGAGAGAGATAGAGACATTGAGATAGAGATAGGGAGGGGGAAACAAGGAGTGTGTGTGAGAGAGAGAGTGAGTGAGACATATGGAGATAGACATAGAGAGGGAAATAGATGTATATAAATAGATAGAGAGGAAAAGAAATAGAGAGAGGTTAGAGAAGTAGAGAGATATAGAAAGAGGGGGTGATAACGAGAGAGGGAGAGGAAGAGATAGAAAGAGGGAGAGAAAGAGATAGAAAGAGAGAGAGAGATAGAGAGAAACATAGATTATGAAAGAAAGGGGAAGAGTGAGAGAGATGTAGGAAAAGGTAAGGAGGTAGCAATAGGAGAGAAAGAGAGAGAGAGGGAGGGAGGGGAAAATAGGGATAGATATGGAGATGGAGATAGGGATCAATATAGAGGGAGAGAGGTAGAGATGGAAGGAGAGAAGAAGAGGAAGAGGAATAAATAAATATAGAAAGAGGGAGAAACAAAGAGAGATTCAAAGATAATGAGAAAAATATAGATAAAGAGGAGACAAAGATATAAAGATCTCCCTCTATATATATATATATCCACCTATCTCTACTCTCTCTCTTTATATATCTCTCCCTTTCTCTCTTTTCTCCCTTTGCCTCTCTATATCTTATGTCTATCTCCCTCTACCTTCTTTCTTCCTCTCTCTTATCTATTGATCTATTTTTCTCCTTAAGTGTGTAATGAGTACATTGAAGGGGTCTCAAAGGAGAATTATCATATCCTTAATCAAACGATATGATACATTAAGTATAACTCCCTAGGGACATGTACTATCCTAGACTCGTCAAAAGTTAGCTTCTCTCTTTAACTTCTAATTTAGATTTTAAGTTTTAAATTTATTTTATTATATAAATTTAAATAAAAATTCAAAATATAATTATTCTATAATAATTAAAATTTTAATAAGACAAATAATTATAAATTAAAATAATTTTAATAAGCATTAATGTTTTTTATAATTCCATAAGAATACATAAATAATTAAATAAATTTATAACTTAAGCCTAAATTAAATATTAAAATACAATAAATTGAATGCAAAGTCAAAATATATCAAAATACAAATATTAATAAAAATAATAATAATTATAAAAGAATAATAATAAAAAATAAACTTATTAAGTTAATAAAAAATTAAAATTAATTTTAAATTTATTAAAATTTAAATTTTAATAAAATATAATTCTATTTTTTATCTAGATATTATTAACTTCCTTTCTTTTCTTTGTTTTTAAAACAAAAAAAGTACCTTTAAATTGTTAAATCATTTTAAAAATAAAAAATAGAGAAAGTTATTACAATTGAAATATTAATAATATATAGTTCTATTTTTCATTTCAATCTTATCAAATTTCTTCTTTTTTTTTTATAAAATAAAATAAAAAAACTTATTTTTTAAATTGATAAATCATTTTAACTTTTTTTTAAAATAAAAGGCCTATTTTTTGAATTGTTAAATCATTTTAAAAATAAAAATTTAGAGTATGACAAGAAAAATATGGATGGTCAAGATTGATTATGTTGTTTACATCTTTCTCCTCAATTATTAACTATTGATTTCAAAAAGTTGGTCATTCATTTGTGCATAAATACTCACAACAATCTAAATGCTAGATAAAAATATATCTTGGTGTTATTTATATAGATTATTAGATAATATAGATAAGCTATTAATATCATATTGATGATGGGGAGACTAGACCTCGTGACCTCTTGCTTGCAATAGGATAGTTTAGCCAATCAAGCTAGACCCATCATCCATGTAGTACTTAAAATTATTATTATATTATTTAGATAATTTTTACACCGAATGTGTTCCCTATATGAAGTGAATGAATTGATTTTGAAAATAAATGGTTGAAATTTGTTGAAAAGGATGCAAGACCATTGAAATGATCTCAGTCGTCATATTTTCTAAAATATTGAAAAATATAATATATAATTAAAAAAAAAAAATTATTTATCTAGTTTTAGCTTTAAATTAAGAAAAAATAGGATAAGAATTGTTTTAATCTTTAATAATTTTTAAACTTATATTTTTAAATAAATAATAATAACTTTTTAATAAATATATATTTTTCAAAAATAATAAAAAATCAATAAATTATTAATTGAATATTTTATCTTTTGAATAGTTTTTATTTTATTTTTACATTTTAAGTTTGGTTTTACTTGTAATTTTTAATATAAAAGTTAGAATTTTACTTGTAATAATTTCAATATAGTTTATTTTTATTTTTAATATTTCATTTGAAATATAGTTTTATTTTTTAAATTTTAATTTATCTAATAATATTTTATAATATTTTAAATTTTTAAATTTTTTTGTAATATATTAGTTATATTTTTTAGGTATATATTTTATTAATATTTCAATTCTAATAAATTAAAAAATAGTTTTATTTTTTTATTTAATCATTTATTAACTTAATAAGTTTATTATTTTTTATTAATTTTTAAAATTTATTATGTTTAATAATATTAAGATTTTTGATATATTTTGACCTCCCATTTAATTTATTTTATTTTACTTTTTAATTTAGATTTAAGTTTAAAATTTATCTTTATTATTTATATCTTTAATGAAATTGAAAATAATAAAAAAATATTAGAATTAATTTAATTTATAATTATTTATTTTATTAAAAGTTTAATTATTGTAGAATAATTATATTTTGGAATTCTTTTATAATCTATATAAAAATTGAATTTCAAACATAAAATATAAATTAAAATTTATAGAGAGAGAGAAAGAAGGTAATGTTTGATTAGTCATTTCGTGTTTGGATGTTGTAACGCCCGTCGTGCAAACCCCAGAGAACACACACATAATGAGAATAATTTTTTTTTTAAATAATAAAAGTAAACATGCAATAACATTAAACCATAACCACATAGCATAACACATAGCATTAATATACTTGGTTCTCTGGGGCACGCAAGGTTACATCGCAACAACTAAACAGAATAAAGATAAAGAATATAACATAACCATTTAATTTATGATAACCATATACAATGATACATCCGATAATCATGATGCGAGTAAGATAGACATCGCATAATTACACCCATGATAAATCTCTTAAAAGAGTTACAAAAGAACCTGACTATTACCTCATTGATATAATATTATATCACAATTTTCTTTGATACATGAATTACATTGAATATCCCAACATGGGGATTGATACAAGTATAATGAAATATAAAGTACAACAGATCACTGGTACAACTCCACTGCGGAATGCTGAGAAAATAAGACACTGATGGGGAACCCAATGGGTGTGGAGCATGTTCCACCCAACCATGTGAATTACAAGTAACTCACCCCCCGTGCTCAGAGGTGACGAGGAAGTGAACCCGACCATGAATGTCAAACCGACTCAACCACATGATGATACAAATCAAGTACAATTCAAAGCATACGATGAACAACCAATAACGTTCATAGATCACATGACAAGTTAAAACCAGAAACTCATCACAATAACATGAAGTACTATCAATTACAGTCATTAAACAAATTCCCAAGAATTCAAAGAAACATCGTAAAGAGATAACATCCAGAGGCAACAACAAAAAAGCACAAGGGTGTCAAGTGGAGAGTGTCATCGCATAGCTCTCATGGGATTCTCCTGGCCCTTCCTCCAACTGAGGCGTCGGCACCCATCTATGGATCTCCTGGCCCTTCCTCCTAACTGAGGCACCGGCACCATAGGGTAGCTGATGCAGAGCCAATAGTCTCTCATGAAGATGAGACTATGACTATGCCGACCACGGCCTTCTCAGTCTATCACTAGTCTAGGGTAGCCCTAATGCATAGCCGAGGAATCCAAAGTTTTATTATCTTGTGTTTTTAAACTACCCAACCCCCTAGATTCTATTGTTTAGGTTATCACTTGTTTACTACTCTTTCGTGGGTTATCCTGAGCCCTTCCTCATCCTAAGGCACTGACGCCCACGAAGAGCCACTCTCCCTCCTATGATCCCTAACATATCTCAAATCGGCAAGGGTTGAACTAAATCATAAAAAAACATAATACTCGAATCCACACACGCGAGGTATCACTCCTCTCGCGACAAACCACAACAGGCTATCATAAGAAAACGTTCAACCCTTCCAAGCATAATCATTAAGCTTCAAAACCAAAGGTATAACCAAGACGAAGACAACTTCAACAATAAACATGCCTCTGGACTAAGGTTAAAATACGATAGGGTTCCCACAGGTCAACACAAAGCTATAACGAAAAACATATGACATAACAGGAAAATTCACATCACAATTTACAAGTTGCACCAGTAAGTTTGTTTTCCATTCTCAGTTTTAAATAACTCGATATGGTTGTCTCCTACAATCACCATTATAGACTAAATCTTGTCTATCACATTTGTTTAATCAAAACGATAAATTAAATAATGCCCATTTTAAAATAAATAACAAAATTTACTTAATTATAACAAAATTACACATTTTAAAATCCGAGACAAAATTTGCATCCACACATTGTGATAAATTAACATTTAAATTTAAATAACTACAATCCATTTTAAAAATAAAATACATAATAATTTATATTTTAAAATATATATATATATATATGCCATAAATGTATATACATATACATATATACAATGTAATAAATTATTATCTAAATCTAAATAAACTTAATTTCATTTAAAAAAAATAAAATACATATAAATTTATATTTTAAAATATATATAGAATATAGATATATATATATATATATATATATATATATATATACATACATACATACATACATATATATATATATATATATATATATAAAATAAATACTAAATAAAAATAAAAAATAAAAAAACAAATAAACAAAAAAACTAAAACAAAGCACCATAGGCCGTAGCCTAAGACTGCACGCAGCAGTCATAAAGACTGCTGCGCACAACAGTCTTTAAGGCTGCTGTTTGCAGCGTACAGCTGGGCCGAGGGCGAAGGTACGGCCTCGGCCATCCTTCTACCCTCCCCCTGTACCATACGCGACTTCCCTTAATAAAAATTTTTAAAACAAAAATAAAATTCGATATAAATATAACATTCGACATATGTATAAATACTGAAAATCCGTTTTTCTACAGAATTCAAAAGTTAATATAATTTATTCCCTGTCGGCGTACGGCTGACGCACAGTACCAGCACCATATTGAAAACTTAAAATAAATATGCATATATAATATAAATAAAGATCTATATAAATAACAAGGTATATATATATATATATATATTTAAATGCTGGGAAGAAGTACAGAAGTTAAAATAGAGGTATCAGAATAAAATAAAGAGCAGAGGGTAAAATAGGGGTAACATAATGAAATAAAGAGCAATGAATACCTCATAAATACTATATATTTTAAAACCCTCAGATGTATTATTTAATAAGGATTTTTTTTTTTTTTTTCTAAATGCTAATATTGTCGAGTTGAGGATTTCAGAAAACTAAGGGTTTTCACAGATTGGAACAGTATAATAACTATGATTTTCTTTGTTTTCTAGTCTAATAATTTGCCCTAGTTTTCAGTTTTCAACAGAAATTTTCTATATTCACAAAAATCATTTTTAATAAAATATATTTTTCTTTTCTAAAGCAGACAGATAAAGAAAGGGTACGAGAAGAAGACTACGAGAGGAACCTGGAGTCCAATGCAAATCTGAAGATGCCTGCTTGACTCTGATGCCCTTGAACTCGATTCCAATTCTTAGTCCAACACGAACTCCCCAAGACAACACCAGCAACAGATTGAAGACCAATTTCTTTCCCAAAGCTCTCCTCAGATAATAGCAAAAGATTCAACCCTAAACTCTTCAGATTCAAAAATACCTCAACAATGACTTGAGCAACTTCAACTTTCTGATCTTCTGTGTGTGTGTGTCAACCTCTAAAAATTCATAAAATAAATAAAAATATAATGTCCATCCTTCCAAAATTCTCCAAAAAAAAATCAAAATTAAAAGGGAAATCAATTCTTTAAAAGCTAGCTTTTTCCCTGATCTCTGTTCCTATTGGCTCACCCAATCTTTTTATTCTTTTATTTGTTTTATTGCTTTAATTCCTGTTTTGCAACTTTTCTTGCACCTCACATTACATATTTATTTTAAATAAATTATTCTCATAATTATCCACCACCAAATAATTGATTAAAATAATTAAGACATATTTAATATTTAATTATTATTTAATTGCAATATATATGATTTTCAAAATAATCAAATCATCTAAAAAAATATATATATATATAAAAGAATTTAATCCAACATTGAAATAAATAATTATTTCCATCATTAAAATGAATCATAACTTATACAATGCTACCTTGACAAAATACGACATAACACATAATGCAAAACACAAATGGCGACAATTACACAAAGTAACAATACCAAACAACGAGACGACCTGACATCATGGAATGGGAGGACTTCATCGTCACCTCTGTATCAACATTTATCCGTTGGGTTATTTGGTGCTCGCCCTGTCCTGCCGAAGCAGGTGGAATCGAGACTTATACCTGCAATCCTGCATACAAACGAAGTTGAGTACATGTGCATATATACATAACATCGAAGCATTAAATCAAAATACTGCATTGTGAGAAGGAATCGTAACATAATAGGGCACTCGCAAACGAGTGATGCTATATTGTCCTTCGTCACACCTATTCTAACAATTATAACATAATCAATGAATTACATTTCTAACTAACAATCATCTCCTAACATATTAAATTAAATCACTGCATCATATCATAATTCAGAAAAATCAACTGATATAATCAACCATAATGTCATATAAAGTAATTATGTCCAAAATGAAATAACAGCATCATCTAGCATCTAACTAACCATATCAAACAATAACAGTATCATCATAGTATCTGACCAAAGCACAGAAAATAATAAGTCAAAACAGTATGAGGGGTATTACATCCTCCCCCCCTAGGACATGGCTTACTCCTAGAAGCCATTAAATAACAGAATAAAAATTAAGAATCTCAAATAAGGGAGACATCCTCCCATGACGCCCAGATCACAACGTTTAGGACACCGTCGAACCCTTTCAAGCTCACTTGCGAGCTCCTAAGCCAGAACCTCGTGCTCTACCAGAAGTCTCTACTCCTGCATCCGGGTACCCAGCCTGGCGATCGACAACCATGGAAAACACTTGATGAGACCTACCCACATCTCCCACCATCGGCTCAGAAGCGGCAGGCCTCTGATCAAATCCAGAAGTACTCTTTTGTGGACACAATCTAGCGATATGTCCTTGCTGCCCACAGGAGTAGCAACCAGTACCACGGCCAAATCCTCTGCCCTTGGATGGAGCATTGGATTGTTGAAAGCTTCCTTGACTCAGCACTGACTGAAAACTAGGTGCAGGTTGTGCAAAACATTCCTGCCGAACTTGGTGCCTGATCCTGTTTCGATCCCTATGAAACTGCGAATTGCCATCCTGCGGAGGTTGAGAGTTTTCATGCTTCGGCTGTGATTGCTGTTGCTGATGCTGCTGATGTTGCTGACCCCCTTTAGAAGGTGGATTCCTATTCCTTGAAGATCCTGCTCCCTGAGACTGCCCTCCATGAGTAACATAACTAGGTGCGGGTGTGCTGCCAATTTGTACTCCGATGTGACCACCCAAAGCCATGGCCAAATTCTCCTCCACTAAGCGAGCCTTCTCCACTGCCATTTCCATCGTCTTCGGCTCGAAGAATCGTACTCCACCATTGATGTGTGCATTAAGGCCCCGAACAAAGTGTTGCACTAACATGCCCTCATCGTGGCTAATCCCTGCATACTGCTTCAACTCATAGAAGCGCCTCTCATACTGCTCCACTGACATAGAAAACTGCTTGAGATCATGAAACTCGTCAGCCCTGCGTTGCCTCCAGTGATCTGAGAGGAAGCGAGCCCTGAACCTGTCTAGGAACAACTCCCAAGTAACCATACTGAGATCAAGATGTAACTTCTGTTCCTCAAGACACCACCAAGTAGATGCGAAGCCTCGTAGGTGCATAACTGCGCACCGTTCCTTGGTATTGCTACCGTAGGGGTGCATGGCGAAGCAATGATCTAAGTCAATTAACCAGGTCTCAGCCTCAAGACCTCCTCTAGACCCATCAAAAGTAGGAGGGTGTGCCCTCATCAGATCTCTCATATGGCCTGCTATGAGTGCATCCTGAACCACATCTGTATTCCTGCACCTCGGAGACCTCTCTCTCTCCCTCTCAACCTGGTGCACCTCATCTGTCCTGGGTCCCAATCGGTCAAGAATCTCTCCAAGTATATGCTGTAACTGACCATCTAGACCAGGCTGTGCTGGATTCTGGCCACCTGATGGAACGCTATGAAGACTCTGATGTTCCTCATGCTCAGAACCATGGGAGCTAGGAACTGAGGGGCTTCGCCGGTTTGCTCTATGACCGGCACCACGGCCTCTTGCACGACCACGTCCTCTACCTCGAGGCATAGTTCTGCGCAACAAGATAAAGTACAAAATGAGCTCAAGAGTTGCACATACGGTAACCTAATGGACTACACTACCCAAAGACCCTAGTGTTTGCAACCTTGGCTCTGATACCAAGTTGTAATGCCCGTCGTGCAAACCCCAGAGAACACACACATAATGCGAATAATTTTTTTTTAAATAATAAAAGTAAACATGCAATAACATTAAACCATAACCACATAGCATAACACATAGCATTAATATACTTGGTTCTCTGGGGCACGCGAGGTTACATCGCAACAACTAAACAGAATAAAGATAAAGAATATAACATAACCATTTAATTTATGATAACCATATACAATGATACATCCGATAATCATGATGCGAGTAAGATAGACATCGCATAATTACACCCATGATAAATCTCTTAAAAGAGTTACAAAAGAACCTAACTATTACATCATTGATATAATATTACATCACAATTTTCTTTGATACATGAATTACATTGAATATCCCAACATGGGGATTGATACAAGTATAATGAAATATAAAGTACAACAGATCACTGGTACAACTCCACTGCGGAATGCTGAGAAGATAAGACGCTGATGGGGAACCCAATGGGTGTGGAGCACGTTCCACCCAACCATGTGAATTACAAGTAACTCACCCCCCGTGCTCAGAGGTGACGAGGAAGTGAACCCGACCATGAATGTCAAACCGACTCAACCACATGATGATACAAATCAAGTACAATTCAAAGCATACGATGAACAACCAATAACGTTCACAGATCACATGACAAGTTAAAACCAGAAACTCATCACAATAACATGAAGTACTATCAATTACAGTCATTAAACAAATTCCCAAGAATTCAAAGAAACATCGTAAAGAGATAACATCCAGAGGCAACAACAACAAAGCACAAGGGTGTCAAGTGGAGAGTGTCATCGCATAGCTCTCATGGGATTCTCCTGGCCCTTCCTCCAACTGAGGCGCCGACACCCATCTATGGATCTCCTGGCCCTTCCTCCTAACTGAGGTGCCGGCACCATAGGGTAGCTGATGCGGAGCCAATAGTCTCTCATGAAGACGAGACTATGACTATGCCGACCACGGCCTTCTCAGTCTATCACTAGTCTAGGGTAGCCCTAATGCATAGCCGAGGAATCCAAAGTTTTATTATCTTGTGTTTTTAAACTACCCAACCCCCTAGATTCTATTGTTTAGGTTATCACTTGTTTACTACTCTTTCGTGGGTTATCCTGAGCCCTTCCTCATCCTGAGGTGCCGACGCCCACGAAGAGCCACTCTCCCTCCTATGACCCCTAACATATCTCAAATCGGCAAGGGTTGAACTAAATCATAAAAAAACATAATACTCAAATCCACACACGCGAGGTATCACTCCTCTCGCGACAAACCACAACAGGCTATCATAAGAAAACGTTCAACCCTTCCAAGCATAATCATTAAGCTTCAAAACCAAAGGTATAACCAAGACGAAGACAACTTCAACAATAAACATGCCTCTGGACTAAGGTTAAAATACGATAGGGTTCCCATGGGTCAACACAAAGCTATAACAAAAAACATATGACATAACAGGAAAATTCACATCACAATTTACAAGTTGCACCAGTAAGTTTGTTTTCCATTCTCAGTTTTAAATAACTTGATATGGTTGTCTCCTACAATCACCATTACAGACTAAATCTTGTCTATCACATTTGTTTAATCAAAACGATAAATTAAATAATGCCCATTTTAAAATAAATAACAAAATTTACTTAATTATAACAAAATTACACATTTTAAAATCCGAGACAAAATTTGCATCCACACATTGTGATAAATTAACATTTAAATTTAAATAACTACAATCCATTTTAAAAATAAAATACATAATAATTTATATTTTAAAATATATATATATATATGCCATAAATGTATATACATATACATATATACAATGTAATAAATTATTATCTAAATCTAAATAAACTTAATTTCATTTAAAAAAATAAAATACATATAAATTTATATTTTAAAATATATATATAATATAGATATATATATATATATATATATACATACATACATACATACATATATATATATATATATATATATATATATATATATATATATATATATATATATATAATAAATACTAAATAAAAATAAAAATAAAAAAACAAATAAACAAAAAAAACTAAAACAAAGCACCATAGGCCGTAGCCTAAGACTGCACACAGCAGTCTTTAAGGCTGCTGTGTGCAGCGTACAGCTGGGCCGAGGGCGAAGGTACGGCCTCGGCCATCCTTCTACCCTCCCCCTGTACCATACGCGACTTCCCTTAATAAAAATTTTTAAAACAAAAATAAAATTCGATATAAATATAACATTCGACATATGTATAAACACTGAAAATCCGTTTTTCTACAGAATTCAAAAGTTAATATAATTTATTCCCTGTCGGGGTACGGCGGACGCACAGTACCAGCACCATATTGAAAACTTAAAATAAATATGCATATATAATATAAATAAAGATCTATATAAATAACAAGGTATATATATATATAAATATATATATATATTTAAATGCTGGGAAGAAGTACAGAAGTTAAAATAGAGGTATCAGAATAAAATAAAGAGCAGAGGGTAAAATAGGGGTAATAGAATGAAATAAAGAGCAATGAATACCTCATAAATACTATATATTTTAAAACCCTCAGATGTATTATTTAATAAGGAATTTTTATTTTTTTTCTAAATGCTAATATTGTCGAGTTGAGGATTTCAGAAAACTAAGGGTTTTCACAGATTGGAACAGTATAATAACTATGATTTTCTTTGTTTTCTAGTCTAATAATTTTCCCTAGTTTTCAGTTTTCAACAGAAATTTTCTATATTCACAAAAATCATTTTTAATAAAATATATTTTTCTTTTCTAAAGCAGACAGATAAAGAAAGGGTACGAGAGGAACCTGGAGTCCAATGCAAATCTGAAGATGCTTGCTTGACTCTGATGCCCTCGAACTCGATTCCAATTCTTAGTCCAACACGAACTCCCCAAGACAACACCAGCAACAGATTGAAGATCAATTTCTTTCCCAAAGCTCTCCTCAGATAATAGCAAAAGATTCAACCCTAAACTCTTCAGATTCAAAAATACCTCAACAATGACTTGAGCAACTTCAACTTTCTGATCTTCTGTGTGTGTGTGTCAACCTCTAAAAATTCATAAAATAAATAAAAATATAATGTCCATCCTTCCAAAATTCTCCAAAAAAAAATCAAAATTAAAAGGGAAATCAATTCTTTAAAAGCTAGCTTTTTCCCTGATCTCTGTTCCTATTGGCTCACCCAATCTTTTTATTCTTTTATTTGTTTTATTGCTTTAATTCCTGTTTTGCAACTTTTCTTGCATCTCACATTACATATTTATTTTAAATAAATTATTCTCATAATTATCCACCACCAAATAATTGATTAAAATAATTAAGACATATTTAATATTTAATTATTATTTAATTGCAATATATATGATTTTCAAAATAATCAAATCATCTAAAAATATATATATATATAAAAGAATTTAATCCAACATTGAAATAAATAATTATTTCCATCATTAAAATGAATCATAACTTATACAATGCTACCTTGACAAAATACGACATAACACATAACGCAAAACACAAATGGCGACAATTACACAAAGTAACAATACCAAACAATGAGACGACCTAACATCATGGAACGGGAGGACTTCATCATCACCTCTGTATCAACATTTATCCATTGGGTTATTTGGTGCTCGCCCTGTCCTGCCGAAGCAGGTGGAATCGAGACTTATACCTGCAATCCTGCATACAAACGAAGTTGTGTACATGTGCATATATACATAACATCGAAGCATTAAATCAAAATACTGCATTGTGAGAAGGAATCGCAACATAACAGGGCACTCGCGAACGAGTGATGCTATATTGTCCTTCGTCACACCTATTCTAACAATTATAACATAATCAATGAATTACATTTCTAACTAACAATCATCTCCTAACATATTAAATTAAATCACTGCATCATATCATAATTCAGAAAAATCAACTGATATAATCAACCATAATGTCATATAAAGTAATTATGTCCAAAACAAAATAACAACATCATCTAGCATCTAACTAACCATATCAAACAATAACAGTATCATCATAGTATCTGACCAAAGCACAGAAAATAATAAGTCAAAACAGTATGAGGGGTATTACAGATGTGATGCATATATTTTTGTAATTTTTTTCCAAGTAAATAATTAATTATGAATTTTTTATTACAACTTTTAAAAAATATAAAAACTCGTATGTCTGACCACCTTAACTTGGTCAAAAATTCATGAAATTCAATTCTTTTTTTTAATCCTGTAGTATGTGAAGCATAGAATGTGGCATGTTTTTTATTAAAAAAATGTGATACCATTTGAAAGCTATAGATTTTTTTCAATCAGCCTATCAATCAAGACTTTAGTCATAATTCAAATAGAAAATGAATAGTAATTATTTATTAAATTCAAAGTAAAGCATAATTTATATTGGTGGAAAGTTGAGAACCTCCTTTAAAAAGCCTTTTCATTTCATCAATTTTGGGTAAAGAAAAAGTCGTCATCCACATACCCATCATATCACCACTTTTTGGCCCATCATGATCCTGCACATACCCTCTTCCCATATATCTCTATATATATCTCCCCAAATGTACCTCTCCCTACCTCTCTCTATATATATCTCCCTCTCTTTATCTATCTATATAACTTCCTATCTCTACCTTTCTATCCCTCCATCTCCCCCTCTCCCAGTCTCTCTCTATCTCTTTGTCTCCCCCTCTTTCTATCTGTATTTTTGTCAAGCTCCCTCTCTCTCTCTCCATTTCCATATCCATTTCCATCTCTATCTTCCTCTCTCTGGACCTATCTCTATCTCCTTACCTCTCCTTAGATCTCTTTCTCTATTTCCCCTCTATCTTTCCCACTATATATCTCTATATCTCTCCTTCACTCCCTATCACTCTCTCCTTTTATATCTTTCAACTTCTTTATCATCTCTCAATTTATATCCCTTTCTCCCTCCATCTTTATCTATTTATATTTATCTCTGCCTCTCTATATCTATCTAAATATCTATCTCACTCAGACGCACACACTCGTTATTTATCTTTCCCTATCTCTATATCTATATCTCTTTCACTTACACACACACACTCTCTCTCTCATTGTTTCTCCCTCCTTATCTCTATCATTGTCTCTATCTCTCTCTATCTCTCTCCCTCTCTCTACTAATTATGTCAATCACCTCCTTTATCTCTCACTCTTGTCCCCTCTATTTCTATCTTCCCATCTCTCCCTCTCCCTCTCTATTTATATCTCATTCTCTATCTCTCTCTTATTTACTCCATGTCTCCCTCCATCTCTCCTACTCTCTCTTTATATGCATATATATATCCCTATCTCTACCTCTCTCTTTATATCAATCCATATATTTTTATATTTCTCTATCTCCCCCTCTTTAATTGTTTCCCTCTTTATATCTCGATCTTTCCCTCTCCCTCCTCTCTCCTTCCATCTCTCCCTTTACATATTTATCTCTCTTTATCTTTCTCTTTCTCTCTCTCTCACCCTCTCTATGTTTTTCAAGACATATTTATCTCTCTATTTGTCCTTTATATCCCTATCCCCCCCTCTCCATATCACTTAATTTTTATCTATCTCTATTTCTCTCCCTCCATCTCCATCCCTCTCTATCTATTCGTACATATCTATATCTCCCTCTTTATCTCTCTCCATATCTCCCTCTTAATCATACACAAACACTCCTTGCTTCTCCCTTCTTATATCTAGCTCTATCTGTATATGTATCTCTCCATATTTAAATTCTTACATGTATCTCTCTATCTCTATCTCATTATCTATGCATCCTCTCTCTACCACTTCATCTTTACCTCTCTCTACTCCTCTCTATATATCAATTCCTATCTCTATCTTTATATTTCTATCTTTACCTCTCTATATATTTATATTTTACATCTCTATATGCCCCTTTGTCCTCTCACTTTATCTCTCTATCTCCTCTCCACATCCCTCTCCTCCATCTCCAACTCCATTTATATCTCCATCTCTATCTCTAACTTCATCTCTATCTATATCTCCTTACATCTCTCTCTCTCTCTCTCTATTTCCCCCATCTATCTCTCCCTCTCTCCCTATTACAAACATAACATGATCATATTGGTAATGGAGTCTTATTATCTTCTTGATTTACAAGCTTTGTTTAAGTTGTGTTTAGATCCTTGTAAGTAGATGCTTAGGTGATTTGAGGCTATAACTTCTCCATTGAGACTTTTTTTTTACAAACATATTTTTCTAAATGGCTTGCCAATTGGCCTCATGTATGCTACACAAGTGCATGCAAACAATAGACCAAAAAAATCCCTAATTGACATTCCACACTTCTTAGGTGTACCCATTGCGCACCAAGGTGTGATTGCTAGTAATAATTAATATTAATGTATTTTAAATGATTTGGTAAATTTTTTATTAATATATTAAAATTTACAAAATATATCTAAATTGTATCTAATATGTAGCTTTCATTTCCTCCCATTAAAATAAAACATAGGAATGTAGTAACATATAATATAGCCATACAATATTCTCCAATATAAGCATGTAGTATCCTACAATATAGACATTGGTTATTATAAGTGTTGTATTTTTTATTTTTTTAATTTACTAAAAATAAGTCATGCCTACAATAATTGATTTATTAATTTAAATAAATCAAATTTAGTGTATATGACAAAAAATTATATTCATAATTGAAAATTAATATTTTTTATATTAAAAAATTATTTTTAAAAAATATTCTTAATGAAATTCTAATAATATTTGTATACAATATTATATTATGAATATAAAATGTACAATTAAAATATTAAAGTATTAACATTACATAATTTTAATAATTAATATTAATGTGTCATATTGTTGGAAAAATATGTCTCAACCTTGCAATTATATTTGGTTTATTGTTGATAAGATGTATATATATATTTCCTAGTTACATCGATAGGTGTATAAAATGGTAGGAAAGAAAAAAATGTGAGCGTGTTAACTTTTTCAGGAAACTCCTAAAATGGCCAACATATATTAAATAATGATATATTGGAAATCTGGACCATTCATTATTAGGTTTTAGATCTAATGGCAGATATTTTGTTGGTTTGTCCTTCCCTAGAATGTAACCCTATTTTATGAGGGTGTTGTATTATAGTTGTGACAAAGATGATGATGTATTATGAGAGTCTGATAATAGTTTTGTTGTCTCTTGATCTTTGAGTGGTGATACTCCTGTGAGAAGCTTGCTCTACAAGTATATTGTAATATTTATGATTTATTGAATACTATATTGGGCAGATTTTGGAGTGTGGGGTTTTTCTCTTGAAATGTTTATTCCCACATAAATCACTACATGTCGTGGTATGCTTGATATTTAAGTTTATTCTATTAAAGTTTTTGTAACTATTAAATATTTTTAAAAGTTTTGGATTATTCTCTTCTCAATATTAGTGTAGGAAGTTGTTTCGCTACCTTATCTTCCTTACAAGTGGCATTAGAGCTTTATCACCTTTGGTTTCAATTGTGGGTTGTTGGTTTTTTTCTAACTAATCTAGATTTGAGTGGGGCTTGTGCAGAAGACACTTTGTGATCATGTTGCAAGATTTTTTTAGAAGGAAAGTTCATCAAGGAGAATAGAGGTGGAGAAATTTTATAGAAATAATTTTGAGATGTGGAAGATGAGATGGAGGATCTATTGATATATCGAGATTTGTGGGATGTTGTCAATGAGAATGTTTCAAGACCTATAGATCCTACTCAGACTTATCAATATGATGTTATGGAAGGTAACACAAAGGGTCTAATCAGATTGTGCTTGGAAGACTCTATTTTAGTTAATGTCCATGAGGATACCTCTGCATAGAAACTATGGAAGAAGCTTGGTGAGATGTATCAGGCCAAATCTTTAGTGAACAATATTTTCTTGAGGAAAAAGTATTCCTTGAGAATGGAAGAAGGTGGATGAATCACAGACCATGTGGAAGCATTCAATATGTTGGTGGCTCAATTGGCATCATTTGGTGTCAAAATGGATGAGGATGAGAAATGTTAGATCTTCCTTTGTTTTTTGCCTGATTTGTGGGATTCTCTTGTTATGGTTATTGGGAGTGCTTTTATTATATTGAATTTTGAAGATGTGGAGGGTTATTTTCTTTTTGAAGAAATGAGGAGGAAGGTATCCATCACTTCCAAGGAGGCCCTAAATGTTCATGGAAGACCTAAATAAAAAAGAAAGAAGAATGAGAAGCATGACAAATCCAAGTCCATGGGGAGATCTAAATCTCTTGGAAAGTCCAAAGTTATTTGTTGGAACTGCGATAAGCCTAGGCATGTTTGTAAGGAATGCAAAGAAGAAAATAAGAAGAAAAATAATAGATTTGATTTTGATTCTGAGTCTTAGATGGAGGATAGTGACACATTCATTGCATCTTTGCCAACTTGTGTAGGTAATGATGCATAATTAATTAACTCAGGTGCATCTTTTCATATGACCTTTAATGGAGATTGGTTTTGTGAATATGATGAATTTGATGGAGGTAAGGTGTACTTGGGTGATGATTCTCATTAAGACATTGTTGGCCATGGTAAAGTTAAAATCAAGTTTCCTAATGGTATAATTAAAAGGATTAATGGTGTCTTGCATATCCCTGGATTAGCACAAAATTTGTTATCTATGAGGAAACTAATATATGCGGGTGTGTAGGTAGTATTTTTGGATGTAGGATGCAATATGGTTAGAGGTGCTATGGTGATTGCTAGAGGTGTCAGATATGAAACATTGTATAAGCTAGACACATGCATTGTTGAGTCCAATCGTACTTCTATGAAAAGAAAGTTTGTGGAAGAAGTGAGGGTTTCACCTTCAATAGACGGTCATGGATTTTGGGTATCCAAGGGTTCTCTTTCTTCTAAGACAAAGTTACCTATAGAGAAAAATATGTTATGGCACCAAAGACTTGGCCACATTGGAGAAAAGGGTCTAAGGACCTTGAAAAATAAAAACCTTGTTGAAGGTTTATCTGATTCTAATCTTGAATTTGATTTATGTGAGCATTGTATTTATGGAAAAAAAAACTATGTTTAGTTTTACTTGAGTTCTCATAAATCTTGTGGTGTATTGGATCTTATTAATTCTAATGTGTTTGGTCTTGTAGATGTTCCTTCGATTGGTAAATCCACATATTATGTTTCATTTATTGATGATTATAGTAGGACATGGGTATATTTTCTAAAGAGTAAATCTAAAGCTTTTAGTCAATTTAAAGAATTTAAAGAAATGTTTGAGGGCTGATTGTGGTAGAGAATTTTTCTCTAACAATTTTGATAGATTCTGTAAAGGTTGTAGTATTCATAGACAAAAGACAACTCCATATTTTCCATAATAGAATGGAGTTCCAGAAAGAATGAACAAGACATTGATGGATAAGGATAGGAGTATGTTAAGTGGTGTTGGCATATAAATTTTGTTTGAATGAAGTTGTTTCCATTGCATGTTACCTGATTAATAGGTCTCCTACATTAGCTCTTGTTGATAAGACACCTATAGAGGGATGGTCAGGTCACAAGTCTTTGTTAAGTCATCTTAGAGTTTTTGGTTGCAAGGAATATGCACATGTGCCAAAGGAGAAGTGAACAAAGTTGGAGAACAAGGTTGTGAAATGTATCTTCATCGGATATAGTTATGGTGTGAAAGGATACAAGCTTTGGGATCATGTTACGCAAAAGGTAATTCATAGTAGAAGTGTTATTTTTAGATAAACTAATCATTCTTTTGTTACATTGTAGCCAAAACAAACTAAATAGGAAGATGTGATTCAATTTCCTTCTACACTTGAGAAAGTTGAATTGAGGCCAAAAGATATACAAGAAGTTGAGGAGAACTCATCTAGCTCTGGATCTTTAGAAGAGGAGGAATAACCTGTAACACCCGTCGTGCAAACCCTAGAGAACAAATATTGCAACCAAAAAAATTTTGTTAATAACAAAAAGTAAACATATAACTAAACATAAAATACATTTACATTGCACATTAACATCTTAACGTTAAATCCTCTAGGGCACGCAAGGTTATTTCGCAAAACAACTATAACAGAAGTAAAAGATAATACAAAACAACTTATCCAATAACATTACAATAACCATCTATAAAAGTACATCCATGAACCAAGAGTGAAAGTATCACTACATCACAAATTACAATCATAAAGAATCTCTTACAATAATGTTACAAAGGATCCTACATATTACATCATCGTTTAACATTAGATTACATGTTCTTAATAATGAGTTACAATAGATTTCCCATACATGTGGGATAATACAAAGTACAATAATATCATAATTATAAAGTGAACCACTAGAACAAACTCCAACTGAAGGTATGTGGTGAAGATAGAATACTGAAGGGGAACCCAATGGGTGTGGAGCATGTTCCACCCAACCACGTGAATTATAAATAACTCACCCCCCGTGCTCAGAGATGACAAGGAAGAGATCATAACCAAGAATGCCAAATGACTCCAACAAAACAACATAGTGCAAAACTCAAGTACAACATCAAGGATTACAATGACATAACCAACAATATTCACGAGTCAACATAATAACTTAAAGTCATAAATCTAATCACATCAAAACAAGGCAATAACCATTAACTAGGTAATGAAAGAACATTCATAAAACATTTACAAATGAAACTGAAACAATGAACATAATACAATTCTAGAAGAACTGATACAACATTCAAAATACAATTCTAGAAGAACTGATACAACATTCAAAATACAATTCCAGAAGAACTGATACAACATTCAAAATACAATTCTAGAAGCAATAAGAAAACAAGGCAAACAAGTGTCTAGTGGAGAGTGTCATCGCATAGCTCTCATGGGTTATCCTAGCCCTTCCTCCAACTTGAGGCGTCGACGCCCATCTATGGATATCCTGGCCCTTCCTCCTACATGAGGCGCTGACACCATAGGGTAGCTCATGCGGAGCCGATAACCTCTCATTAAGATGAGATTACAACTTTTCTGACCACGTCCTTCTTAGTCTATCATTAGTCTATGATAGCCCTAATGCATAGATGAGGTATCCAATATTTATTATCTTGTGTGTTTTACTAACCCATCCCCCCTAAATTCTATTTTTAGGTTATCACTTGTTATACTACTCTTACGTGGGTTATCCTATGCTCTTCCTCCTATTTGAGGTGCCAGCCCCCATGAAGAGCCACTCTCCCTAAAGACCCCAAACATAAACCAAACCCAAGGGTTGTACTATATAAAAAGAACATTAGATCACAACAGAGAAACATACGAGGAATTACCCATCTCGCTAAAAACACATAATCAGAGTCTCAACAATTCTCGTACAACCCTTTCAAAATCATGATACCAAAACACTTTCCACATCAAGGGCACATAAAGAGAGAACACCAACTATCAATCATCTCAAGCCTCTAGAAGCCAAAAGTATGACTACCCACAATGAGGGTAAAATGAAGCAACAAGATTTTTTTTCCAATAATACCAACACAAGGATAAAATTTCCCTCAAATGTAAGATTAACTCAGAGAAGCCACAAAAGAAATATTCAACAAGACCCATCCACAAATCAATCAATCCTAAAACACAAATACAATCCACATATCAATAATGGTGTCACCTCAAAAAGGGAATCACAAAAGAAAATCAACCTTTAATTCAACAAAAACATTCAATATCCAAAAGCCACCAACTAGGCATTCCATGGGAGACCTCAAATTTTCCCCTCACAAGAACCCCTTACTGTGGCACATAAATCACCTTCATAAAATCAGCAACACGACAACAAAAAAATTTATCCAATCACATTCTCAATTAAAAGAAAACCAACCTACTCAACAAAAAAAAAACAATTACAATCTCAGATTAATTCTAAATATACACAATTCCACTATTAAAGAGTTCAATACAACCACCCATTACGAGATTACCAAATGCAACCATATAACAAAACTCTCCAAGGATCCAAAATATAAAAAAAAAACATTTTCCTCTAACCTTGCTCCCCTAATTAATCAATTTACAAATCAATTTCACTAACCAACTATAAGGTACTATAATCACTAATCTTTTAATCATTCCCTCCTATCTATTTTACAAAACTACATGACTAACTATATTTTGTTTCATCAATTCCTAACTAGATATCTCTAATTTCCTTTATAAGAATAAAACCAACTATAACTTACTTTCCAAATTTAGTGAATCAAAACTCCTACATATCTAACCTAGTGAGTTAACCTTTCCTTAAGCAATTTTCCAATTTCTGAAAGCTACATAACTCAAACAATGTCATTCTAGAATACTCATTTATATTCAAAATAAATAGCTAGAACTACTTTTCCTCACCTATATCCACCCAAAGAGAATCTCTTTGAAAGAAATAAAGGAGAAGTTTATCTTTAAAGGATGTTGTCCCTTACAAATTTAAATAGAACTTGATTATCTAGTAGAAATAAATCAATATTCCTTGTTAAACTATTTTCCAAATTTATCATCAAATATATTTATTAAAAGACCAAAACATCCTTTTCTAACATATAAATATACATTTACCCAAATTTCTTTTACATACATCATATATAAATATTCATAAAATCAATACACATAGAGTTTGGCAATATATATAAACTAGAAGGAAGACATCCCATTCATTTGGAGGAGTACAAGAGTTGACAATGAAATCAGAGAGATTATTTAAACCTTTAAACTTCCTATTATGTTCAGGCGCCACAGTTGAGATAGGTTGACAATGAAATCAGAGAGATTATTTAAACCTTTAAATTTCCTATTATATTCAAGTGCGCGGCTGTGACAGGCTGACAATGAAATAAGAGAGATTATTTAAACCTTTAAACTTCCTATTATGTTCAAGTGTGCGGCTGAGATAGGCTGACAATGAAATCAGAGAAATTATTTAAAGCTTTAAACTTCCTGTTATGTTCAAGTGCGCGGCTAAGACAGGCTGACAATGAAATTGGGGAGCTTATTCAAACATCCACTCCCTTCTATGTTTGAGTGCAGCAGTTGAGACAGGTAGCCAAAATGAGAGTCTTGGAATGGTTTATTCACACCCAAAAGGATGTAAAGACATGCATGCACAAGATTAAACTTTAGACAAACGTTCCCATTCCTTCCCGGCGGAAATAGTTGAAAGATCTGTCTCTCCTTAATAACAATACAATGGTACAATGTAGATTCGTTAGGACTCATGCAAGGGATACGAGGTAACAAGATCAAACGCTAAGGACACATCCTCCCAGTTTGCCGAGAAAGGAAGTTATGTTCAAGATCGCAACCAAGACCAGAATAGGGTATTAAATCTAATAATCAACATCGATCTGGAAAGGAATTTTGATTTAAAGGTGCAAGGATAGTATTTTACAAGAATTCCTAATGTTATAAAGCCATCCATATTGTCTATGACAACAACAAAGAAAGTAGTGATCAGATTCAAAGGATTTGTTCACCTTTTCAAGTATTACTCAATACATAACAGGAAACATCTACATACCTGTTATGGTCTCGTCCTAAATCTAGAATGATCCTCTCCTTGGATTTGTCAGTACGTTGATTGAACTTCTCCATCTTAGCATAGGCCCAAAGGATGATGGCAAAGATTGCAATCTTTTTTGGTTGTGATCCAATGACATGATATTTTGCACTCCAGTTTCTAATCTTCTCATTGATTCCCCTATGTGCAGGTATCGAGCCTCTTCCGAACAGAGTTGTTTCCCATCACTCAGTCTTCAGCATAGTTGTTCATAGCCTCTTTCTACCTAACTTTGTGTCACCTTGTTTGGTGTGACAGGAGGCCGATATTGCTCATAGGATGGGAATTTTGTCTAGGCGTTCTCCCTGAGTAGCCACTGGTGGCAGAATTCATGCCCCCCCTTATCCCTTAGTGAAGGGTGCTTTCCCACTAAAGCCAGTGTGATGCCTCTAATGTGATCCAGTTGCCATGTAAATGAAATTCGACAACGTCATTTGCTGTCATCCACAGAAAAACTGAGATAGCAATATCGGGGTTTTCTTCCCCCTAAGATGTAATTTATATCCTTCTAAAAAAGATGTGAAACCTGTGACCACAAGAATCTCCAGAAAATTTCATAAAAAACTCCAATAGCATCCCCATTCCTCTTTCCCATTCTCAACCCCGTTATGCATGCACTTGCATGCGATTCTTTCTATCCTTTTTATTTTTATTTTTATTTTTTCAAAAAAAAAATCAATTAAAATCAATAAAAGGCCTCACAAAAATAATAGTAAGTTTCCTTTTAACTTATAGTTCACAGTTACGCACGATCTTTCAATCTTATCTCTTTTATCATGCTAATTTCTAGTAACGATAATATTTATTTATTTATTTATTTTTGTTTGTTTCTTTTTACCATAGTTCTAAATCTTATCTTCAAGATTTATATTGTTTTAACATATTTAAATTATTATCCTCACATATTATTAAATTATTAATTACCCTTAAGATAAAATAATTTATTTATTTACTAATAAGCTACTTACTTATGTCACTCAAAATTGATTTATTGGTTAAGTCCCACCTTTATATAAATTATTTGGTACACTATTTAATTCCATTAACTGGCTTAACAAAGCCATTAAAATATCACTTTAACCACATAATTTGACTAAATAAACAACAAGATCACAAACACACTTATGCAAATATCGGGAAGGACCAAAATGGATGAGGCACTACATAACCTCCAACTCAACTTGTTCATAGGTCAACAAGACATAGACAACCACCTGAAAGGTATTCACCCGAAGATTGGAGATATATTTTTTCTTTGAATACTAACATGGATGAACCCAAATCTATAGAAGAGGCACTAGGTATGAATGATGTAGAATCTAAGAAGATTTATATGGATGAAGAAGTGGAATCTTTAAAAAAGAATGATACATTGGATCTCATACCATTGCCTAAAGGATGAAAATCCATTGGTTGCAAATGGGTGTTAAAGAAAAAGGGTGGTTCAGATGGAGGTATTGAGAAGTATAAAGAAAGGTTGGTTGCAAAGGGTTACTCTCAAGTTGAGGGTGTTGATTATGGTGAGATATTTTCTCCTATTGCGAAAATGACATCCATTAGAATTTCCCTTTCTATTGTTGTTGCTTATGATCTAGAGGTTGAGAAAATGGTTGTGAAAATTGCTTTCCTTCATGGTGATTTGGAGGAGAATATTTATATGACACATCCAGAGCACTATGTGGTGAAAGGTAAAAGTAAATTGGTTTGCAAATTGAAAAAATCTGTGTGGTTTAAAATAGAGTCTTGGGATGTGGTACCAAAAATTTGATACATATGCGTTGAGTTTGGGTTTTGAGTGTTCTAAATTAGATCATTGTGTTTATTATAAAACTGATGGTGATCATTTTATGTTTATTGCATTATATGTTGATGATATGTTATTTATTGGCAAGGGGAAAGGCATGATTTTTGAACTGAAATCTCAACTTGCTGCTAAATTTGAAATGAAAGCTCTTGGTGTAGCTAAACATATTCGTGGGATGTAAATTAAAAAATATGCAGTGAAAAAAAAGCTATGGCTTGGCTAAAGTAAGCATGTCAACTCAATTTTATAGAGGTTTCGTATACAATATTGTAGACCATTGTGTGTTCCTGTTTTAGTTGGAACAAAGTTATCTATGTTAGATTGTCCAAAATCTCCATTAAATATGGAAGACATGAGCATAGTGAATTACTAGAGTATAGTTGGAAGTTTGATATATGCTATAATGGTTTTTACTAGACCAAACATTTCCCAAGTAGTGGGAGTTCTTTCTAGATATGTGTCTAATCTTGGTAGATTTCATTGGGATGCAATTAAAAGAGTCTTTAGATATGTATGTGGTACCTCAGAGTATTCCTTATGTTATCATAGTAATATGACTGAAGATGATATTTCTCTTGATGTTCATGGTTATGTGGATTCAGACTGGGCAAGTGATGTTGATAGAAAAAACTCCACCAGTGCTTATGTGTTTACTTTATTTGGTGGTGAAATTAGTTGGATGAGTAAGTGACAAGTTGTGGTTGCTTTTTCTACTACTAAAGCAAAGTATATGGCAGCTACTCATGCTTGTAACGAAGCCATTTGGCTTATGAGGTTGTGTTTAGATATTGAAATAAAATAAGATGTAGTGATATTTTATTGTGACAGTTAGAGTGAGATATGTCTAGCCAAGAACCCAACATTTCATGCTAGGGCCAAGCACATTGATGTACAATATCATTTTGTTAGAGATATGGTTGAATATGGTAGGGTGAAGCTAGTTAAGGTAGAGACTTTGATGAATGTTGTTGATTCTTTAACTAAGTTTGTGAGCACAAAAAAGTTCAGATGGTGTTCAAAGACTATGGGCCTTTTGGCCCCTAGCAATTAAAGAGATGATGTTTAGACCCTCACATTTCTCTTGCATGATGTTCAAAAAGTGGGAGATTTTTTGGAAAAATATGTCTCAACCTTGCAATTATATTCGGTTTATTGTTGTTAGGATATATATATAGTTCCTAGTTACACCAATAGGTGTATAAAATGGAAGCAAAGAAAAAAATGTGAGTGTGTTAACTTTTTCAGGAAACTCCTAAAATGGATGACATACATTAAATAATGATATATTGTAAATTTGGACAATTCATTATTAGGTTTTAGATCTAATGGAAGATATTTTGTTGGTTTTTCTTGCCCTAGAATATAAACCTATTTTATGAGGGTGTTGTATTATGGCTATGATAGAGATAGTGATGTATTTTGAGAGTCTGATAGTAGTCATGTTGTGTCATTATCTATGAGTGGTGATACTCTTGTGAGAAGCTTGCCCTACAAGTATATTGTAATCTTTGCGATTTACTAAATATTATATTGGGAAAATTTTGGAGTGTGGGTTTTTTTCTCCCAAAAGGGTTTTCTCCACGTAAATCACTTTGTCATGTTATGCCTAATATTTATGTTTATTTTATTTAAGTTTCTATAACTATTAAAGATTTGTAAATTTTTTGCATTATTATCCTCTCAAGATTAGTGTAGGAAGTTGTTCTGCTACCTTAGCTTCCTTACAAATATATGATTATGTAAAGTTTGTAAATGTTTAATTTTTTAATATATTACTAATATTATTTTTTACTTTCTAAAAATACATATCATTAGGAACTATTTATATTTTTAGTAATATTATCAATAGAAATATTAAAAATTTAAACATGTTATTTATTTATTTAAAGTGCATTTGTTTATTAAAATTTTTAAAAATGATATTAAAATTATTTTAATAATAATTAATAAAATAAAAAAAATATTAAATGTTTCATAATATATAATAATATTATTTTATATATGTAAAATATGCAATTATAAAATTAATATAATTTATATTTATAATAATATTATTAATACAAAAATTAAAAAATGAAACAAAATATTATATTTATTATTTAATTTTTGAATTTTTAATATTTAAAAGTTATATTTATGTCTTGTGATCATTATTAGCCAACATATTGAATGTTTATGTTTTAATTTTTTATAATCAATCAATCAATTTACAATAGATTTTGAAAAAAATATTTACTCATCAATATTTTATAATATTTATTCTATAAAAAAAATCAACTTAACTATGTTAGTCATAGTTGTGTTTGGTATCAATAAATTTCGGGGTCAAAGTAAACCTTAATAATTATAATGTTGTGATTAGATTAAATCTGAAAGGGCCAGTACCCATTACAAAACAGCCATAGAGGTAGATGAGGAACTCATGACTAGTGAGAAATCCAAAAAGATAAACAAAAACTAAAGCTTAAATAGTTTGAGCAATAATAAAATAATAAAAAATGCTCACATAGCTGGGACCAACATAGAACCACAGGGAACCTACAAGTCTCCAAACAACTTAAGACCACTAATCGCATTCCATTCCTAGGATAGGAACTAGAGCTTCGTTTTGAAAGTCATAGGCCCCTATTGAATGGCTTGGGTGTTCATCCTATCATCATGAGTCGAGGTGTCCACCTTTTTACCCTTCTTGATACATATGACCATTATCCACACTGTCTGCAAACCGCTTCACTTGGCACTTCCTTAATTCATTGTGATAAACCTGAAGAGTGAGGGCAGTGTTCTTCATAGTTTCTTTACAATAATCAGTGATGAGCATGAGGAATTGCATAGTCTTCTTTTGGTTTTGATGAATGGTATCAATCTCAGTCAGTAAATTATTCTTTTCATCCTCAATGCCAACAATGGTTTGTAAATCATCCAACTTATTTTCTCACCTCTTCCACTTCCGGAAAGACTTTGCTAAAGAAGAAATCATGTCCCAATGCTCCTTGTTCTCTACCTCCTCAATCCATAGGACCTATTTCTCTGGAAACTTTCCCTCTAGAATTTGAATTATTTCCTTAGTCATGACCAGATAGCCCAAGAGCCACTTCATAATATCCTTCTGAATGTTAACTATCTCTGAGATTTCGATGATTTTTTTTCCTAGGGTGTTAGTAGGGATACAAATTGACTTAGGTTCAATTTCGGTTTCATCTAGATTGATGCATAGGTTGGGATAATTTTGGGGATTAGGGTTAGAGATGAGAGGGGTGTTGGGAACATCTAAGATATGGTCATGAGCCGAAGAGAACACAAGAGAGTTAGTTGGAGTAGGATTTCATGACTCATCATCATTTGAGTTATCAGACTCCCCCAACCTAGAAGTAGAGATAGGAGTGGGTTCTGAGAGAGGGGTGCATTTGATGGGGATAGGGGGGTTTATCATTCACAGTGGCTTTGCCCTAGGCTCGGGTATTGTGATGAACAATAGAAGGAGTTTCATCAATAATAATAGAAGGGTTGGATTCCATAGGGGTATTGGTGGGTCATCAATAGTCAATTTTTTCTTGCGCACAGAGGTAGGGGAGGGAATCAATGCAAAATGATACTTGCATAAATCAAAAAATAAGGCCCTGGTGTATGGGAAAATTTGTGCACTTGGCCTGAACACTTCTAACAAATTGCTCCAGTGAAGAAAGGAGCCAAAAGGGGAAATTCATCTTGACATTATACCTTAGATGATTAATCATAGGGAAAATATGGGCATGGAACTGGTAGAAATGCCTTTTGCTACTAACATACCTCATGATAATTTCAGCAATTTTGATCCAAATGTTAGGCAGGTCCGCGTGGTAAAAGCCACTATGCAACCTATTCACCCTCTTTCCCTCTTTCAAGAACTATTTAATGTCTTTTTGTTAGTGACTTTTAGATTTAAGAGGAATGCAAATCCCTTCCAAGGATAGCCCTAAAACCTCTAAAATAAGCTCAAGAGTCACCATGAAAGAAACCCCTCCAACAATAATAGTTCTATCCACCCAAGAATTTGTGAACTCTAAGGAAATCTTGGGGTTATTTCCCTGCATCCCCTCCACATATAAATCCAAATTACCACATTCCAAAATGTCACAAACCTCCTTAGATCTTTCTTCCATCCATCATAGTTGGTAGGTTCATCCTAAACCAAATCCCCTCCCATCACAAATAAAACACAAGTTTTAGAGCAAGAAAACACTAGCAACAAAAATGGTTATACGAAAATGAGAGCCACCAAAAAAATTAAATATGCATAGACTAATTAGCTAGATTAAGTTTCCATAATTGAAGAGCGTGGAAACTATCAATATGAGATAACATCATATCCATCCCAATATCATTTGGATAGTACTTTAATTTTGAAATAAAATATAGCTAAGAAAAAATAAAAATAAAAAAATTCAGTTACACCATGTGACTAACTCACACAATTCTATTTCCAAAGGACACAATTCATAAAAATTATAATCACATTTGACCAAATATATATTACAATATAAGTTAAGTAACTAAATTTCTTATGCAACCCTAGTAGGGTTTTGAGTGGAAACACAATCAAGTCACAAGCTATGCCAATACAATATATCAATAATAACTCAAGTAATGAAAAGAGAACAAACCCTAGGGGCTAGACCTAATTCCTTGGGTGCTCATCTCTGATAGCCTTTCCTACATATATATTTTATAGAGGAGCCATAGTTTAACAACTTGAGTTCACCCAATTCATATTTGATTGACTAGCAATGACACATAAAACACAAGTTTAAATCACCACTAGCACAAAATGGTAGTATATCCTAAGTATGAATAATAATGGGGACTCTAAAATGGCTCTTTCTACTATAAGGAGTGATTAAGAATCCCAATTACAACGCCTCTCAAGGGCCACTTGCCAACATAGATAAACAAGAAATGGGTCTAGGATGATGGTAACCAAAAACATACCTTGAATAGATAAGTCATAATTCAAGTCATTGTTTTACTCCAACCATACAAAGGTCACCATATGACATTCATAAGATTAAGGGGATGAAATGGTTAACGAAATAATCCACATATTGAATATTTATGGTCAATTCAACCTTCATACTCCTAGTGGACTAACATAAGGAGTATAAGGTCCTTAGGTTCAAAGATCACTCTACAAAAATTCATCTTATGCCTTTAATCCTTAAATTATAGAATATAAGAGTGGGTACACAATCCTTTCTAGGATCCTCTTACTTTAGATAGTTTTACCATTGGCACCCACTTCGGTGAAGGTAGAGTCTTAAACCTCAATATGAGTAGGAATTTTTTTAAAGGATGGTTTAATCATAAACAAAACACATCACACTTAAATAGAAATAAAGTGTCTATACTAAATGACTACTTCACTTCATGGATTCAATTCTAGTTAAGTGAAGATTTCAATGGCCACCCTTGACTACAAGATAATTTACAACAATAAGATAACTAAAATTTCACCCAACCATATTGGCATCATGAAGCCTCATGAGCTCTACCCAAACCCTCGAGCAAGAATTATTTTATCCCCATGATGTTGAAATGGGGTCTTCCATTCAAATAATATAAAATGGTATTTCCAGACAATATTTATCTAAGAAATTGTCAAATAGTGTCATGGATGCGATACTCAATTTTTTCTAAACAAAGCATTCCAACAACCATTATTTTCACTAGTTATCATGTATCAAAAGCTTATGTATATAAATTTATGTTACAAGTGTTTGAAGACTAAGGACATAGAATTTTGAGTTATATACATTTAGGGATAACATTAAAATGCCATATAATGGCTTATGAATGAGGGTTTCCCTTGAGACTGATGGATTGGTTGATGGAAGCCAAAATTATAAATAGAATCCCAAAAAACTCAAAGGTTTAATCTGGGTATAAATAGAACTCCCATATATTACTCCCACAAAAAATCATACACAAAATACACAACAAACACCCCTAATAGACATGATAGGTTCCAACATGCAAATTCTTTTACCCGTACGAAATACTTGGTGGGTATGCTAAAAAAAAACTAAAGTTAGATCACCATACCTACGTAAATATCTTCCAAGGCCTGGGATGGGATCTTGAGTTTTTTCTTCTACTACATAATTCTTTGTCCTCCATCTGAGTTCAAAATGACCTCCCTCATACAATAATCTTGAAATGGCAGTCTCCTTTTGTGCCTTCGAAACTCCACCACTTGAGGATAAGCGGCATGTCTATCCCATCATCTTTTCTTCATTGACCTACTTCTCACCCATCCAGTCATTAACCTCTCACCCATATTTCCTTTCTTGTAATTTCTAGCATAACATAAACTAGGGTTCCTTTTTCATTGATGTTATCCCCTTTTTAATGATCCCCTCCTTCTAGATTTATAGTTGTTTATGTATTAATTTTTGTGTCCTTTTCCTCCAAGCCATTGTAGAAAGTATTTGAAGTTGCTTCATTTTTTGTGCTACCATTCCCTTTGCCTAGTCATTGACACCATCTAACCTTGCATGAAAGGAATCAATCTTGGAATATGTGCCTTTGACCTAATTTAACTTCAATTGTAGATATTACCTTCATGTTGACGTCACCATATTAGAATGATTCACAATAGCGATGTGAATCAAGTGAAGAAATCACCTCTTTTTACTTGTCACTCACAACCATACTTAGATGTTCAACACATGTCAATACAAGCATTATGTGGAATGGTGGAATTACTCCTTTAGTCATGCTTGTCAAGGTTTTCGGATCACAAGTCCCCCTTACCTCATGCTTGACATGCATAGAAGGACCTTAGAAGCAAGCCCAAGCTCACCCAATCTTGAAGCTTCTTATGTCTATCAGGGTTAGCCATCAACTTTACCCTTTACCATTTCCTTCTTGTGCTCTATCGCAAGCCAACACACTAACCCACAACACATCAATCAAACTCATTGCCACAAACTCTACTTTGGCATCCATAATATTCCCTTCACCTTAATGACAATCAAATTTCCAACAAGCTATTACTCTAATCAAAGCTAGGTTCAGATGTGCCTATCATATTAACTTGTTATTAACATCTCCCAACTATTAGTATGGGTATGATGTTCTAATTTAAGTGTAGATCATAATTAAATTATATGTCTCAACCTCAATAACATTATGGACTCTAAAACTCTTCACCTTTCCTTAAACACTTGCTAGTTTATTTTCTCTAAGTTAAGCATTACTATAGGGATCCAATTTGCACTTGTTATTTTTACGAAAACCTCTAAGGCTCCTTTAGTGACTCTTGTCATAATACTTGATATGAGGAACATGCAGTGAATGCTATAGAAGACATTCTAAATCAACATGAGTCAAATGATAAGAAAGGACATCTGTTAAACAGGCACAAGACAACTGAGAGGGGGGGTTGAATCAGTTGTCACACAAATTTAAACTTAAAACTTTATCTCTTATCAAATATTCAACCACACAATTATGTTATTAAATATGAGCATGAAACAAAAATAATAGACAAAAAATCAACACAATGAACACTAAATTTTTACATGGAAAACCCAATAAGAGAAAAACCATGGTGAGGGTTAACTCACACTATATAGTATTTTAAAAGAGGCTCACTGCCAAAAGAATGACTCACTATCCAAGTACAAAGGCTCACTGCCTACAAAAAAGGACTCACTATGCAACAAGAGGCTCACTGCCTACAAAAAATTTATACAAAATAGAGTAAGGCTTTACAACCCCAAAATGAACTAGAAAGATGCACCTATTATGTGTTGATACAGTTCTGGATATGCTCACAATCGCTGCCTTTCTAATCACACATTCACATTCATTACTTCTTCACTATTTCTTCTATCACCTTTCAACAGACTCACTACTCTTCCACACATATGCTCGCACACACATACATTCGTATACCAATGTCTATGTCCCCCAAAAACTGATCACCATATACTTATATATATATATATATATATATATTTGATCTCCATTGCAAGCACTAATTACGTCGGCCAAATTTAGATGTAATTTATTTATAAAGTATATCAATAGTCAGATCCAATAGTTCACAAAATATTTCCAAACATGCAAAAAAATCATGTCAGCTTGGACAAAGAAATAGATCGCACATAAGTTTTCATATCAAATCAAATTTATCTTAACAAGTTGGCCAAGAATAGTCTTCAATGCAACCAATCAAAATAATGTCACTTCATTGTATGAGCACTAGAACACAAAATAACATGATCATGCATGCCTTTAACATCCATCAGTGGTTTCCCAAAACTGCAACCAGAAACTGTCAAGCTATGGAAAAGTGCAGACAAGAATACTAGATGGGCAACCAAAAATACCAGATTAGTCACCAGAGAGGATAAGCACCGGTATAAGAGTATTGGACCCAACTACCAACATACTACCAACATGGTGACATCAATGACAAAAAATAGATAACTTTACTCATTTTTCCAACAATCTCCCTCCTTGTCATTGATGGAAACATGTAAACAAAAATTCTCTCTCCACTATCTCCAACACTCTCCATTCCAACACTCTCCCCCTTTGACATCAATGGCAAAGGGCACCAAAAATTAGTGTAAACATGGTGACATCAAAACTTCAAAATATTTTCCAAAAACTTCAAAAGCTTCCAACAATCCAAATTATTTAAGTGAACAAAAATTAAGTGAAGATGATATTCTTCACCTGAAACACCTTCTTGTACCTTTCTTTGAGAACTGGATACAACTTCTTCTAGTTAAAAACATCAGACTCCAATTTTGTGCATGTACTTTCCAATAACTCCAACAAAGTAAAAGAGGGTGACCACTCAACAATAGAGCATTGTTTCTCAACATCTTCAGCATCAATAAGAATTCTAGAAAGATGTTCTTACCAGACTTCAACAATTTCTTTAAGCAGCTAGAAGGTTTTTGTCACATCATCTCTTTGTCTTTGTGTAATTATTAGTTCAGCCTAAATTTCTCCAACTCTTATCCTGTCCTTCCCTTCTTTATCTTCAAATATATCAAAGTTCTTTCCAATCTCATTCACCTTGGCTTCAATCACAGCAATTCTGATTCTGAAGTTATCTACAACTACAAGCCACCAAAGACAATACTTGTAAACATCTGAAATTTCTTTAACACACTTCTTAGTTTCCTCAATCAATCCAAACAATCTTTGCATAGCCTTTTTACATCTTCTTTCAACCAAGGTTCCCATTTTGCGTCCTTCTAGACCTTCAAGCAACACCCTTTCTTCAACAATCTCAATCAATTTTTCTGGAAAGAAATTAGAAACAACAAATACTTCAATACCTTTCCAAAGTAGATAATCTACTAGTGCATCATCAATTTTTAGTTTGTCAATAGGCAAGGTAGCATTCCATAGTTCACCAATCTTCTTCATGTCTCCTTCAATTATCATAGACTATATATCATCAATATCAAGGGATTTACTACCAATAATAGATTCTTCTTCTCATTCAATATATCAATGATGTCTTCAGATATTTCCTTTCTCTTTTTCAGTTTCAGAGGGGAATCACTGATAACAACCTCCATTTTCATTTTTCCATAGGAAGATCCCACTTCAAATCAACTTAATGTAGAAATACAAAGAAATGATTTGCTTGCAAGGATGAGAAATACGATCTACACATATTTTCATTATCTTCCAAATACTCTAGATGTCTGTAATTTTTTTTTCCAATAGGGATACCAAATTCCCACGACACGTTATCTTTTCCTAGTAGAGAATTCAAAAAGAAAAACACCAAACAAACCAACAAGGATCTGAAATGAAACAGATAATTTTCAACCAATGACATTAGAACATTTTCAAGAAAATTCTCAAGCAACAAGCTACATAAGTCAAAGTGTTTGTTCTCCTTAACCATCATGTGTGCAATATGTACAACAATAGCCGAAGTTGAGCTTTCACGATTTGTAAAATAAATTTTGTATGAGATATCATATGCAACATACCTAACAGGTGAGTCAGCAAGTGTATCAATCAATAGTTATCTTTGATATCTTCCAATGCCAGTCAGCTCCACCACATCCTTATACTTCATTTTTTTCTTTCTAGGAAGTTCTCCAATGATACATAATCTAGTGATTGCTTCAATTGCATTCTTCAAGATCAAGTAGGGCTTGTCCAAATAATGTTTCCATCCTTAAAATAGTTCAACAAGAACAAGATAACTTCCTTATCTGTAACCCACAAAAATTCACTCCACAAATGCATCCCTAGGATTTTTATATTTTGTAATTCAACTTCGCTCAACCCTAGCTCAATTTCCTTCATTTTCCTAAGATCATACTCTTCTACTCCGACCCTTTTCATCTTCAGAGAGGTAACACCACACAAACCACTATCCATTGCTTAGCTTTCATAAAATTCAATGATACTTTAATTTTATTCTTTCCTTATGCAAATAGAGAGAGGGTTTCCAGATTACCTAAATCAATCTTCAAATTCCCTTCAGAAACACTTCGAGCACACTTCAAGAATTCCTCAAGGAACCTTCTAACAATTTCAGATGCACAATTAACCAAAAACATCACAAATTTCTACTTAACCACCATCGAGATTTCCCTAAGCACATTAAATGTGCCAAAAACAAAAAGATTTTAAACACAAACTTTACTTAGCACAAAAAACCTTCAAATGGACCACAAATATTCATATAAACATATTTTTCTCTAGTTCTTCTTCTAGAACCTCTTAATAGACATCCTTTACATTGCAACCACATGCCAGCCTCTGACATGCCATTCTTCTAGGGGGTTTTTATGATATTGTGATAGTGCTCCCTCTAAGACCATGTTGGGTCTAAATTTTGAATAAGGCATATGTATTAGATGAGGGCAAAAACACATTAGGAGTCTCAAATTTCTCTTTTTCTTCTTATTTCCTCTGCCATGTCTTCTCCATGTCTTGCTTCATCTCTTCTTTGTCAATCTTTTTTACCATTTCACTCTTCTCTTTCGGAGTAGACTTCTTTCCTTTCTTATTCTTGCAAAATTTAGATACATGTCCAAGTTTATTGCAGTTATAATAGATCACACTTCTTTTATTAGATTGTCCTCCATTATTCCTCGACCTACACTGATTTTCTCTGTGTCTGAACTTATTGTAGGCATAGCAATAGCCATTAAAGAATTGATTCATTCTTCCTTCATTAAAATTGTTCATCATGATCAAACTCACTTGAGATCTACATTTTGTAGCCTTATGTCCAAACTTCCCACATTCAAAACACTTTCCAGAAATAAAGCCAAAAAACTAGTTTATCCTACTCCTGCATTCAGTTGCTCTATGACTATATTTGTTACAAGAAAAACAAACACTCAAAAGAGGGGTACCTCTATGCATTAGGCTATCTCACAGGAGGTCTTCTTTTAAAGTTCCTTTTCTGCATCCTCCTACCTTGATTCTTCTTCACATCTTTAGAACATTCACCGGTATCAGCTTTCAAGCCACCTTTGTCTTCACATGGTTTTTGTCCTATAAGAAGTTCTTCAAGTTTATCGAAGCTAGATCTGAAATTATTTTTATAGATTTTAGCCTTCTCTAATTCCACTCTTAAGTTTACTATCTCATGCTCAAGCCTAGTCCATTCATCTGACTTGTTTTGCACCATTGTATTTAGACATTTTTCAATCCTCTTCTTTTCTTCTATAGTCACTTTCAGTCCAATTATCTCTTGTTTCATATGTTCACCTACTTCTTTGTGTCTTTCCTTAAATTTCTTAAACTATTCCTTCAGTTTTTGAACACATTCATTTGCTTCATCAAGATTCTCTTTCAAATATCTATTTTCTCTTTCCACTTTATCAAGATCTTCAAGAGCAGTCTGGTGCTCTCCTTTATCATCCATTCAACTAGCCTTCAGGATCCTCCTTAAGTGGTTAAGATCTACACAAGGAACCAATGCTCTGATACCAATTGTTAAACAGGTGCAGGACAACAGAGAGGGGGGGTGAATCATTTGTCACACAAATTTAAACTTAAAAATTTATCTCTTATCAAATCTTCAACCACACTATTTTATTATTAAATATGAGCATGAAACACAAATAATAGAAAGTAAATCAACACAATGAACACTAGATTTTTACATGGAAAACCCAATAAGGAAAAAACCACAATGAGGGTTAACTCACACTATATAGTATTTTAAAAGAGGCTCACTACCAAAAGGACTCATTGTCCAATTACAAAGGCTCACTACCTATAGAAAGATTATACAAAATAGAGTAAGGCTTTACAACCCCAAAATCAAATGGAAAGATGCACCTATTATGTGTTGATATAGTTCTAGATATGCTCACAATTTCTTCCTTTATGATCACGCCTTCACATTCATTACTTCTTCACTATTTATTCTACCACCTTTCTATAGAATCACTGCACTTCCACACATATTCTTTCACACAAAAACATTCACACACCAATGTCTATTTCTCCCAAAAACTATTTTCCATATACTTATATATATATATATATATATATATATATATATATATATGATCTCCATTGCAAGCACTAATTAGGTCGACCAAATTTACATGCAATTTATTTATAAAGGATATCAACAATCAGCTCTAATAGTTCACAAAATATTTCTAGAAATGCAAAACAATCATGTCAGCTTGGACCAAGAAATAGATCGCACATAAGTTTTCATATCAAATTAAAATTATCTTAACAAGTCGGCCACAAATAGTCTTCAATGCAACCAATCAAAATAATGTCACTTTATTGTATGAGCACTAGAACACAAAATGACTTGATCATGCATGCCTTTAATGTCCATCAGTAGTTTCCCAAAACTACAACTAGAAACTATTAAGTTGTGGAAAAGTGTGGACAAGAATATCAGATGGGCAACCAAAAATACTAGATCAACCACCAGAGAGGATAAGCACCGGTATAAGAGTACCAAACCTGACTACCAACATACTACCAACATGGTGACATAAATGACAACAAATAGATAAATTTACTCATTTTTCCAACAACATCTTTAACAAGTGGACCTTGGCAAAACATTATAGTATGACCCATTATTGTATCTATCAATGTAGATGCGGTCATATAATTTAATTGAAGTATTCACATAAGATTTTAACTAATATACCCTTAGATTCAAATGACTAAAAGTGTGTTGGCACTCAAACATAGTAGAATCCAGTATCATCTAAATGATGCACCCTTAATCCATACAACAGAGTAGCATAAGTTTAGAATAAAAGGGCTATGACACTGATATAAAGGGAGGGGCCTTACATCCTCCCCCCCTTGTATAGACTTCCTCCTAGAATTTTTTCAGGGTTGGAACCTAATAGAATTATAGTAACACTCAAGACAAGCATTAGCCATGCTAATTATTCTACTTTCATGATGAAGGCAATAAAAACATTAAATTGAGAACATTCCTTTTTTTTTGTATTGAACCAAAGAAATATTTACGCAAATTCACACAACTCTGTTCAATAGCATAAATCATAGAACAACAGTCATAGTGACCAAAAATTGCTCGATATTGAGCCAGAAGGAATTCTACAAAGTGTAGACACTTACAACTAATCATAGAAACTATACAAGTTATTAAAATAGAAAATTTAACTATTGCATAAGATCGACAACAATAGCAGACCGAAAAAGATACATAAGAGACCTCTCTTTCATGAGTTTAACATCCAACATTTGGAATAAATTATTTCACAATGAAACATTTAATCCACATAATCTCAGTATATAAAACAATTACAAGGTTAATCACTACTCGTGCATAGCCATAAATTATTTTCTATGTAAGCATCTTTAATTGAATTATAACAATATATCAACAAATAAGCATCTTTTAATATATCTTGAAGAATCTTCACATGAGTAGTATCCATGCTATTAGAAAATTTCTTATCACAAATGTTCAGTCATATCTCACAAGTTATCAACTTCACATTTTGTCCAAATATGTTCTTAAGAGAACAGTTTACCTTATAATTATGGTACTCATACCATACCTCAACCATGGTACTCATACCATGTCTCATGGAATATTAACTTGCATCATTTGTTGCTTTCACACATAGCTCATAGGTATGCCACATCACATTTGCTTGTAATTTCACATGTTCATAAAATAATAGCAAGGATGCTCTTCCCAATTGGGTGCAATTATCCTCACACAAAGGACTCTCTTCCCAATGGGTGTGCTTGTCCTTAGTCAATCCCATAATTTACAACATAAGGCTCACATGATGGGGTTTACAAGGATGGATATTCTTGGATACCATAGAAAATTAGGAAAGATGGTCTCAAGGTCCTTCTCTAAGGACTCTTCCATATAGATAAGAACAATCATAGAATGAGGGGAAGTGGATTAATGACCATCCCATGTACTGGTCCCATTTACAACCCCTTTCAAAATAATTCCCTAGTGCATCTACTCCCCCATATGACCTACTATGGAACCCCCCAAGATATGGTAGTTTACATATGTCACATAAGGAGAGAGCCTCAAACTGAGTAACATAGGGTCATAAACCAAAATTTCAATAGAAATTCCAAAAAGGAACTATAAATTCAAGAGAGTAGAAAAACAAAGATCAATTATAGCTACATTGAAACATTTTAATATTAATTCAAAAATGAAATTTAAACAAATTTTTGAGGCAAATCAAACTATAACAACCTTAAAATTTCTAAATATCCTAATAAAATAACTATAAAATTTTGCATTGTTGGCACGCAATAAAATAAATCATTAATAAGAAATTACCAATAATTCATTTTTCTAACAATAAAATTTGCACATTATGAGCACTACATGACTTGATAATCCACCTAAGGGGAGGAGGGGAATGGTGGATCTCTAACCACATAAGTATAATAACATGCAATAACTAGTGGTCCTTGACCACATAGATATGAAATAACTAGTGGTCCCTAGCCACATAGATATGAAATAACTATTGGTCCCTGACCATGTAAATATGAATCACCAGTGGTCCCTGACCACATGAATCTAAATAGTTGGTGGTCTCTGACCACATAAATATAAATTCACTGGTGGTCCCTGACCACATGAATATGAATAACTAGTTGTCCCTAACCACATAAATATGAATCATAGGTGTTCCATGTAATTCCAACCTTTACCCATGGGTTATAAACATCAAGGATTAGGTTTTCACTATGAAACAAAAAGTGTGGCTCTCACATGTGGGGGAGTAGGCCATGGTTAGTTTCCATGAGAGGATTATAATGACTTGACATAGATCCTTTACTAGGATTAGGGACAATGCCCTGAGCTCATAATCTCTCGATAGGTGAACATGTACCTCTCAACCCCTATTTACTCTAGCTAGCATCTCTCTCTCATAAAAGGGGGAACCATACACTAGGGGTACAAATTTAACATACAAATAAGACTAACACAAAGGAATGCACCACACTTCATTTAATAAAGACACTTTCACAATTAACACATTTACATAAACTCACAACTAGCTAGCTTACATAAAAGGCCATCACAAAAAGTATGCATAGAGGATTGTACTATATGTCCACAACCCTTATCCTAGGTAAGATACCCTATATCTCGTACTTGGGGCACAACACATATACTAGTTTCCACATGTCAACCCACATTAACTATCATGAATCTTATCATTCCATTCCATATCAGTCAAACATGCACAACATACACTTACTTTTTCAACTTGTTCTGTCCACAAAAATTACCACAATACACAACATAAGTACCATTATGGGGTATTCACATACACTGTGAATACAAAATAGCTTCTCTTTTCTTTCCTTTACCCAGTTTTCATATTTTAAAGAAACAAACCATTTCCTTGCACATAATTAATTTGCAAAATATTATATTCTACCACTTGGCATACACAACCATGATAAAGCACCTTTTAAGATTGGCTAACTAATACTCAACACATGATAAGGAAAACATAGTCTAGTTGGTTAGCACCACAAGCACAACATTCCTTTTTACTCAAAATTCACTTACTCATGAACTTAACATTTGCATCTATAATGAGCTAATAGTTATATGATTTTCTATGACTAATAATGCAATTGGGAACCTTAAGTCTTGCCAAAGTAATGCTATTATGACACACATGCCATTCTATATTCCAGACATGCTAGGTAATGAAATAACAACTTAATTTAGAATTTAGCAATGCAATGTTTACTACTGCATTCATTGCCTCTCCAACATCATTATTTATGTACTTTCTTATTGTATTCACTATTATGTTTTATCTCAATATTAACTAATGCCATGCACAATATCACACATACATCCTAAAGTAGGAATTGCAGTTTTGGAATGGCAACCTTTGCCCAACATACATATTTCCTCCATCTCTACAAGATAGCTTTACATAAAAAATGCATTTAATTGATTTAAAGGAAATATGCATTTCTAGGGACTACTTCACTCTCCACACATGAGAAGATAATTTCATTTTGAAAACACCTCAAGGCACATAGATTTAGAGATAAAAATTATAGTGTTTTATACCAAGTTATTCACTTGCATTATGGAGTTAAATGATGTTTAATTTAGTAAGGTTGTATTGTATACATAATAATCATGTCTTAGGAATAATCTTTCACCTCCATAAGGTTCAAGGTTATATGAGAACATGAGGGTAGATTTTATAATAATAATATCCATATTTTTCTAGCCATTCACTTTGTTTTCATTTCTATTTTCATTTCAGATTGACTCGGTCTTCACAATGATAATTAATCATAACATGCTAATAAACATGAATATAACAAAGTTTAATTTCCCCAATCTTGTTCATATTAAACACTTATGAGTCCTATAGGAGGGTACATAGGTGCATTTATATTTAAATCTTAGTAGCGAGTCCAAAATTTATAAACTGGGCTATTTAAACTTCTTCATAATCGAATGCATCATTCACATGAGGCTACATAATGTTCAATCAATATAAAAGACATAGTTATTTAATTTTTAATTAACTCTCTCAAAACCAAAAATTATCAATGAATAAGGAAAGAAAATACAACATAAGGCCATTTTATCCATCCCTCACAATGAGGAGATAAGTTCCCAAGGTAAATTTACACAAGCACAACACAAGGGAAACAACACTAATCCGAAATCCCAGTGTTGAAACCATGCTATGAAACCAAATGTAATGCCCAAAAATATTGCAATAAAATACAACTAAGGACAAAACATAAATTTCAAATTTTTATTACAACACATGACTAACTCACACAATTCTATTTCCAAAGCACACAATTCTTACAAAGTATAAACACATTTGACAAAATATAGATTACAATATACATTTAAGTAACTAAATTGATTAGGAAACCCTAGTAGGGTTTCAAGTGGAGACAAAATCAAGTCACAAAATATGCTAATACAATATATCAATAATAACTCAAGTAATGAAAAGAGAGAAAACCCTAGGGGCCAAACCTAATTCCTCAAGGGCTTGTTTCTTACGGGATTAGCTACATATATAATTCATAGAGGAACCGTATTTCAACAACTTGAGTTCACCCAACTCATATTTGATTGACCAGTAATCACACATAATACCCATGTTTAAATCACCACTAGCACACAATGGTAGTATATCATAAGTATGAATAACAATGGGGAATCTAAAAGGGCTCCTTATACTTAAGGAATGATTAACAATCTTGATTACAACACTCCTCAAGGGCCACTTACCAACATAGATAAACAAGAAATGGGTCTAGGATGAATCTAACCAAAAATATACCTTGAATAGATAATTCATAATTAAATTCATGGTTTTAATCCAACCATACAAAGGTCACCATATGAAATTCATAACATTAAGGGGGTGAAATGGTTAATGAAACAATCCACATACTAAATATTTTTGGTCAATTAAACCTTCATACTCTTGGTTCACTAACACAAGGAGTATAACCTTTAGATTCAAAGATCATTATACAAAAAAATTCAATGTATGCCTTTAATCATTAAATTATATGATATAAGAGTGGGTATGCAACCATTTCTAGGGTCCTCTTACCCCATATAGGTGAAGCTAAAGGTCTAAAATGTTGATATGGGTAGACATGTTTTTAAAGGAAAATTTAATCATAAACAAAACAAATCACACTTATAGGACAATAAAGTTTCTATACTAAATATTTGCTTCACTTCATGGCTTCAATTCTAGTTAAGTGAAGAGTTCAATGGCCTCCCCTGACTATAAGTTAATTTACACCAATAAGATAAGTCAAGGAATCAAAATTTCTCTCCACCCAACCATATTGGCATCATGAAGCCTCGTGAGCTCTCACCAAACCCCCGAGCAAGAAATATTTTAGCCCCATGATTTTGAAATGTGGTCTTCCATTCAAATAATATAAAATGGTATTCCCAAACAATATTTATCTAAGAAACTTTCAAATAGTGGCATGCATGCAATACTCATGTTTTTTCTAGAACAAAGCATTCCAACACCCATTATTCTTAGTTGTTACCATGTATCAAAATATTATGTATATAAATTACTATTATAGGAATTTGAAGACCAAGGACATAGAATTATAAGTTCTATACATTTAGGGATAACATTAAAATTCCATATGATGGCTTATGAATGAGGGTTTCACTTGAGACCAATGGATAGGTTGATGGAAGAAAAATTTATAAACACAATTCCAAAACACTCAAAGGTTTGATCTAGGTATAAATAGAACTCTTAGATATTACTCCCACTAACAATGATACACAAAATACATAGCCAAAACCCCTAGTATGCATGATAGGATCAAACATGCAAATACATTTACCCATGCTAAATAATAGGTGGGTATGCTGAAAAAACAACTAAAGGTATATCACCATACTTGCATAAATATTTTCCAAGGCCTAGGATGGGATCTTGAGCCTTTGTTCCTAGTCCATAATTCATTTTCCTTCATCTGAGTCCAAAATGACCTCCATCGTACAATAATATTGAAATGGTAGTCTCCTTTTGTGTCTTCGAACCTCCATCACTTAAGGAGAAGTAACATGTATAGTCCATCCTCTTTTCTTCATCGACCAACTTCTCCCCCCTCTAGTCATACACCTCTCATCCCCATTTCCTTCCTTGTAATTTTTTGCATAGCATAAACTAGGGTTCTTTTTATATTGATTTCATCCCCTTTTTAATGGTCTCCTCCTTCCAGATTTGTAGTTGTTTATGCATTAATGGTGGCATCCTTTTCCTCCAAGCCTTCGTAGAAAGTAGTTGGAGTTGTTGCTTCATTTTTTGTGCCACCATTCCCTTTTCCTAGTCACTAACACCATCTAACCTTGCATGCAAGCCATCAATCTTGGAATCTATACCTTTGGCTTGCATCTTTATGTCAATTTCACCCTATCAAAATGATTCACAATAGAAATGTGAATTAGGTGAAGCAATCACCTCTTGCCACTTGTCACTCACCATCATACCCACATGGTCAACCCAAGTCAATGCAAGCATTCTATGGAATGGAGGGATTACTCCTTTGGTCATGCTTATCAAGGTTTAGGGATTGTATGTCCCCCTTACCTCATGATTTACATGTATAGAAGGACCTTAGAAGCAAGCCCAAGCACCCAAGCTTGAAGCTTCTTATGCCTATCAAGGTTCAGCCATCATCCTCACCCTTTACCATTTACTTCGTGTGCTCCATCGTAATCCAACACATTAACGCCCAAAATGCCGAGGTGTGAAACTCTGAATAATGCTTCAAGTTGTCAAAGGTTGGGGTTATCTCTTCCCCCTTACCACTTTCACACCTTTGTGTTAAGGTGTAAGCCAACTTTTTGACTCATGAACACTGAAATCATTTTGGGTGTTGATGTTTGGGGTTTCCTTATACCCCTTTCTTAACACTCCCAGTAAGGCCTAAATCTTAACTCTAACCTGCCAACTCCAACACCATTTTGGGTGTCAAGGTTTTGGTCTCCCTCATCCTTCATAACATTATGTTAAGGTGTAAGCCTTAAGGGTGATCTCTGATGTCCAACCGGTTCAAGCCTTAATATAGTTCTTTGATCCTCCAGTCTTTGAGATAAGAATAAAGCACTAATAGCCTTCACACACCTGATAGGTAAACTTCTTTCATAGTTTCCATTGATAATTGTACCATCCAAGGACCTCTTTTGACACCACTAGCATATAATCACATCCTGAAAAGGATTTCCCAAGATTAAGTTTCTATGGATGTCATAATTATGGTTAATTATACACAAAACTTTTAGATGTAAGTGAGATCCTCTATCTACAACCACATCATCGTGACATGTAAACAAGCTAAGGCATGTAGACCTTTTTCGGGGCCAGGGTTCCTCCATACCCCTTTCATTACTTGGGATATTGGTAAGTCACAAGACCTATGACCGACCTCTAAACCTCAAAAAAAATTTGGATGTTGGTCTTCGCTAAAACCTTTTACCTCTTACTTTAGCTTAAGTTAATGTGTAAGCCATAATACCATAGTCTGACATCTAATGCCTTTAGCATATGGTAATCCTCAAGTTTGAAGGGTGATGTTGAATGCCTTTTCGGACTTAACACATGCGAAGTTACTTGTTCCTTCATGCAATTGGTACAAGGTATGGTCAAAGTCTGATGTTTGAAACCCTTTTGGACTTAGCATACTCTTTCTTCATTTCCTTGAGGGATTCTCTTTGGTATGACCGAAGTCCAAAACTTGATACCTTCTGAACTTTAACTCAGACTTCTTTATTTCCTTAAGGAATTCAGTATAAGGTATGACTAAAGCCTGAATTCTAATTCCTTTTGGACTTAGTTGAAAAATTATTAAACTCTTTTCTCTTGAGTAAGAGATGCAAGGTAAGCCCAAGGCTTGATTCCCAAATTTTTACAATTGTTCAAGGCTTGTTGTAACAACACACTAAGGCCAATAAAACCTTTTTCCTAGAATCTTGATGTAGATCAGGGGTGGAGGTTTCTTTATCAATCATAATCCAATCAACCTTGAGCAATCTTTCCACTTTGCAAACCCTAACTTGATGTTTTCTCACAATTCCTTCGATCTTGCTTGTAGCACATCAAACAGTGAAATTTCAACATCTTTTAGAGAAGTCCTCAAACCCATGAATGGAATACCTTTTAAAATACCATTTATGCTCTTCTTTAACATATCAAATTTGTGCATAGACCTATTTTAGAACATCACCTTCTAAAATGGACTGCTACGCTTCCCTTAAGCCTAATTAGGCCTTTTTTTACAAAGCAACTATATGGTATTCCTTCTCCAAAGCAAAATTCTTCACTCTAAATCCTTAAACAAGTCCCATGGGGTTTTAAATAACATTTTTTTATCACTTGGAACATCTACAAACTTGAAAACTATCAAAACCCTACCTCTACCTATCAATTCAAGCCTAATACATTGAGATATTAGGCTAGGGCTTGCACAAACATGGCCCTAACTCCATCCCCTACATCTAAAATCACTACCAAAATGAAAAAAATCCTAACTAAATTTATTCTACTGATTTGTAGAGGTTTTCACTAGTGGAATGGTTTAATATGCCATTTTATTGTTCAAACCCTCTTGACTTAGGGTTTTTAGACCATTCTTAGTAAATTGGCCCTAAAAACCTTCAAACTTTATGAAATCAACTCAAATAAAATCTAAAACACTCTTAGTTCATGACACCATCAAATCCCATTCACATTATACCATTTAATGACTATAAAAATTCGTACTAACGCCTGTAGCAGCAAAGTTACACAAAAGATTGTAGAAAATAGAGCATTTCTTATTGTTTGAACTTGAAAAAAAACTCCCGAACCTTGCCTAGAATTTTTCAAGGCTTATTTAAACTTTTCCAACTTCAAAACAATGTTTCATAACCACTTTTTGAACCAAATGACCATTCAACTTCTACAACAAGCCAAAATTGCAAAATTGCAAAGCAACTTTTGCAACAATTACAAAAACATGACAAATTTAACTACAACCAACCACATGAGACTCAAAACATTGAAAATGGTCCAAATAGACCTTATTACACCAAATATGACTCAAAACACCAAAAACCCCAACATTGGACCATATTTACAAAATGAGGCTAGGTGCCCCTGTACCATACACCTGGGGAGAAAAGAATCTCAAGTTCCACCTGAGATAAGATCTTGAACTATTGTGCAATGCTTCTTAATGTCCTCCTTTATCATCCATGTTGCATCTTCATGAGGGAGACCTTTCCATTTTACTAGATATTCATTGTACATTCTATGCCTTGTCCTCCTTGCCTCCTTTGTGTCCAAAATTCTTTCAAGCTTCAAAGGCTGACTTAGCAGTAGGTCCTTGATCCAATCTTCATCTTGAACTCCTAATGTACTTGCATCTTCACTTGCAATCATAGATCCTTTAAAATGATAAAGTATAGAAACATTAAATATTGGAGAGATAGCCACTATAGGAGGGAGTTCCATTTCATAGGAATTTGCACCAAATCCATGGACCACCCTACATGGCCCAATCTTTTTCATTTGTAGCTTTCTATATTTCCCCTTTTGTAGCCTTTCTTTCCTTAAATGTGCTAGGACCAAGTCTCCTACTTTGAATTGAACATCTCTCTTCTTCAAATATGCATGTTACTTGTACTTCTCCACAGCCTTTTGAAGATCCTCTTTCACTTGTTGATGTATATCCTTCATTATAACTACAAACTCTTCACCCTTAGCACTTCTTCTCTCCATACCACTCAAATGTCTAAGTTCAAAGAATCCCCTTCACTTCAATCCATAAAAAATTTCAAATGGGCTCTTTCCAACACTTCTATTGATAGATTCATTATAGGAAAACTCGTCTTGTGGAAGAATGAGATCCCATTGTTGTGAATGCTCTTTTGTTAAACATTGGAGAAGATTCCCAAGACTCCTAATGAAAAATTCAATCTTCCCATCCATTTGTGGATGATAGGAAAAACTAAATGTCAAATTTGTTCCCCAATTCTTCCAAGGAGTCCTCCAAAAGTGTCCCACAAACTTACTATCCCTATCAGACACAATTTTCAATGGTAATCCATGAATTCTAACTACCTCCTTGAAAAATAACCCAACAATGTATGAAGCATCACTTATGAATTTTCATGGAATAAAATGACCCATTTTTCTAAATCTATCAACAACAACAAATACACTATCAAACCCTCTTTGAGTTTTGGGTAAACCAAACAAAAAATCCATGCTGCTGGATTCCCATGGCTTGTTAGGGATGGGTAATGTCTAATAAAGACCTGCATTGGTACTCAAAACCTTTTCTTTTTGACAAACAACACAACTTTCAATAAATTTTATGATGTCACTTTGCATTTTTTGAAAATGATAATACATTCTTACCTGCTCCAAGTTTTTTTCCACACCAAAATGGTCCCCTAAGGTGCCACAATGCTTCTTCTTAATAATGTATTTCATCATAGAACATTTTAGAATACATAATTGAGCGCCCTTAAACAATAATCCATCTTTTATCAAGAAATCAAATTATTCTTTATGGAAAGTTCCATCAAACTAACTACAAACAGCATACACATCCTTGAAATCATCTCCTTCATACATACCTTTCAAAGCCTCAATACCCACACATTGAAGTTGAATTTCTTGCACCAACACTTGTCTTCTTCTCAAAGTATCCACCACTTTGTTTGACTGTCATTTTTGTGTTTTATGTTGAAAGTGTATCTTTGTAGGTACTCCACCCACTTCAAATGTTTGTGGCTAAGTTTTTCTTGGTTGTTCAAAAAAGTCAAAGCATGATTGTCAGTAAAAAAAATAAATTCCTTGGGAAGGAGATGGTGTCTCCACTTTTTCAATGCTTGGACCATGGCATACAATTCTAAGTCATAATAAGAATAATTCTTCTTGGTCTCATTGAGCTTCTCACTAAAAAAATGCTACAAGTCTGCCCTCTTGACTCAAAACTACTCCAATTGCATACCCACTTGAATCACATTCTATAGTGAACACCTTATTGAAATTAGGAAATGCTAAGATGGGTTGTTGTGCTATCTTTTGTTTCATATTTTGGAAGCTTCTTTCTGCCTCATCAAACCACATAAACCTTTTCCTTTTATCCCCTTTGATAGTATCAATGATGGGAGAATAAATATTATAAAATTTCTTACAATTTTTTTGTAGAAACTAGCAAGACCGCGGAAATTTCTTACCTCACTAACTAAATTTGGAGTAGACCAGTTCAAAATTGCGTCTTCCTTGCTGGGGTCCATCTTAAAAGTTCCTTTTGAAATCACAAAACCAAGGTAAACCAACTTTTCTTTCATGAACTCACAAATTTTCAAGCTAATCATCAACTTTTCTTCATTCACCCTCTTCAACACCATGTCCAAATGTTGCAAGTGTTCCTCTTTAGTCTTGCTAAACACAGGAATGCCATCCAAGTATACAACTAAAAAATTTCCTACAAAAGGTTTCAAAACTTCATTCATCAGTCTCATAAATTTGCTTGGTGCATTTGAAAGCCAAAATGGCATTACCATCCACTCATACAACCCCTCATTGGTTTTAAAAGTAGTTTTCCTCTCATCCCCTTCTCTTATTCTAATCTAATGATAGCCACAAGTTGAGGTCAATTTTTGAAAAATAGCAAGCTCCTCCTAAACAATCCATCAAATCCTCCATTCTAGGTATGTGAAACATATACCTTATAGTGATTTTTTTATTTCCCTTGAATCAGTGCACATTCTCCAATCTCCACTTTTTTTAGGTGCCAACACAGTAGGGACAACACATGGACTTAAACATTCCTTTATGAGACCCTTATCTAGCAATTCTTTTATTTGTTTCCTTATCTCTTTGTTGTTTTTCAGGAGTCATCTTGTATGCAACCTTATTGGGTAAGTTTTTTCCTAGTATAAAGTCTATGTGGTGGCTCACATCCCTTATAGGTGGCAAAGAACTAGGGAGCTCATCTACAACAATGTCTTGATACTTGTTCAACAAGGTTTTCACTTCTTTAGGAACACCTTCAAGTTTTTCTATTGTCATAACAAATTTGGGTCTGATTATGATTGCATAACCTTGTCCACCTTCTTCCTTCATGGTCTTCAATAATTCTTTTTCTGCAACCAACATGACACTTGACCCAACTTGTGTATCTAGGTTTTCATCTTGCAAAGGAGTGAGTGTAAAGGAAACCCCATCCTTTTCAATAACATATGTATTTTTCTATCCATCATGTTTTTCTTTTCTGTCATACTGCTAGGGTCTTCCTAATAGCAGATGACAAACATCCATTGGGATGATGTCACTCAATATCTTGTCTTTATACCCCCCAATGTTAAACTCAACCCATGCTTGTTCATTAACCAAGACTTGTTGACCCTTATTCAACGAAGAAACCTTATAAGGTGTGGGGTGTGAGATCCTCTTCATCTTTCAATAGAACCAGAATCAACAACAACCTTACATACCTTGCCTTGAGATTTGCAAGTGGTTCTAAAAAATGACTTTCTTTGTGGAGGCTCCTTCACCACATAAACCTTGAGTATTGTTCTTCTCATCATTAAATTTTCTTCAACCTTTGGAGCAACATGCTGAGAAGGAGAGTTAACACTCTCACAATATTCCTCTTGCACCAACTGTGTTCTCCTTTCACCACCATGTGATATAGAAGGTTGTTTCTCCGGTCACTTCCATGCTTGATGGCCAAATTCATTACATTGATAGAATCTTCTAGAGAAGGTATTTGAACACCTACCTTGTCCTCCAAATCTTCCTCTACTATTGGATCTTCTACCTCTTAAACCACCTCTTAACTCCAAGCTTTGATCTTAATTGCCACTTGGATCACCCTGTTATTTTTGTGATTGTCCTCTTCCACCAAAGGATCCTTTTCCCCTGAAGATCTTTCCTCTACCTCTTCTTTTTTTTTCCTTCCTTCTTTTCAATTTCTCTTCTACCCTAAGATCCAATTGGAAGAACTCTTCCACCATTCTAGGAGTGGCAAGACTCAATTCATCTTGGATATTGTACCTTAACCCATTCATATACCTTGCTATCTTCTCAACTTCATCCTCAACATGACCTACTCTAATGCTCAATTTATAAAACCCCTCTGCATAGGCCGTGACCTCTATCTCCTTTTTCTTGAGATTTTGTAACTTTCTAAAAGTTTGGATTGCATAGTCACCGTGAAAGAATTAAATCTTAACTTTTGGCACCATCCTATCCCATGAATTGATTTTTTCTTTTCCCTTTCTCACTCTCTCTTCCTGCACATAATTCCACCAAGTTAGGACAGGGACTTTCAATTAATTCATAGCAAACTTTACCTTTTGTTCATCTACTACCTCCTTCTATTCAAAATAATTGTCTAGTGCATCAACCCAATCCAACACTTCTCACTATCCATCTTCCCACTATACATGGGAAATTCCATTTTCACTTCAAAAGTATCTCCCTTAATAGAATTCAACATCTCCACCATCCTCAACTCTTTAGGATCCAAATCTTGCTCATGGGATCATCTTTGAGGGTTTTCATCCTCACCCTCTCCCTCTTCCTCTCGGTCACTCTCATCTACAATGACCTTACCTCCTCTTTGCTTTCTTTCCAATGCTGCAAGTTTAGCTAAAAGAGCTTCTTGATACTCTTTAATCATTCTTATTTCCCTGGAAATGACTGCACTTCCCTTTGGAGGCTTCTTGTTCCCTTCAAATTTCAACTTTTTCTTCTTCAAACTTCAACCCATTTCCTTCAAACGATCAAAACATATGTTTTGATACCAATTTATGTAGAGAAGGGGTGGAGGTTATTTTATCAATCACAATCTAATCAGCCTTGAACAATCTTTCCACTTTGCAAACCCTAACTTGGTGGTTTCTTACAATTCCTTCAATCTTGCTTGTAGCACATCAAACAATGAAATTTCAACATATATTTTAGAGAAGGCCTCAAACCCATGAATGGAATACCTTTTATAATACCCTTTATTCTCTTCTTTAATATATCAAATTTTCACATAGACCTATTTCTGAACATCACCTTCTAAAATGGACTACTATGTTGCCCTTAAGCCCAATTAGGCCTTTTTTTACAAAGCAAATATATGGTATTTCTTCTCCAAATCACCAATCTTCACTCTAAATCCTTAAATATATCTCATGGGGTTTGAAATAATATTTTTTATCAATTGGAACATCTACAAACTCATCAACTATCAAAACCCTACCTATACCTATCAATTCAAGCCTAATACATTGAGATATTAGGCTAGGGCTTGCAAAAACAGGGCCCTAACTCCATCCCCTACATCTAAAATCACTACCAAAATGTAAAAAATCCTAACTAAATTCAATCCAGTGATTTTTAGAGGTTTTCAATGGTGGAATGATTTAATATGCCATTTTCTTGGTCAAACCCTCTTGACTTAGGGTTTTTAGACTGTTCCTAGTAAATTGGCTCTAAAAACCTTCAAACTTTATGAAATCAACTCAAATCAAATCCAAAACACTCATAATTCATCCACCATCAAATGCCATTCACACTATGCTATTTACTGACTATACAAAACCTTACCAATGCCTATAACAACAAATTTACATAAAAGATTGCTGAAAATAGAGCACTTCTTATTGTTTTAAGTTCAAAAAAAATATCTTGAACATTTCCTCAAAGTTTTCAAGGCATATTTAAACTTTTCCAACTTCAAACCAATGTTTCATAACCACTTTTTGAACCAAATGAGCGTTCAACTTCTACAACAAGCCAAAATTGCAAAATTGCAAGGCAACTTTTGCAACAATTACAAAAACATGATAACTTTAGCTACAACCAACCCCATGAAACTCAAAACATTGAAAATGGTCTAAATAGACCTTATTACACCAAATATGATTCAAAAAGCCCAAAAACCCAACATTGGACCATATTTACAAAATGAGGCTCGGTGCCCCTGCACCAAATCCTTATGAAACACTCTTAACCTCAAACAACAACTCTTCATCTGATATCACTCATATCTCCTACTAACCTTAATGAGGTGCCCCCTTTTTCATCAATAAAACTCAATTCCACAACCTCTACTTTGGAATGCATAAGATTCCCTTCACCTTAATGACAATAAAATTTCCAACATGCTATTACTCTAATGAAAGCTACGTTCAAACATTCCTATCATATTAACTCACTATTAATGTCTCCCAGCTATCAATATGGGTATGATGTTCTAATTTATGTGCAGATCATAATTCAATGATATGTCTCAACCTTAGCAGAAATATAGACTCTAAAACTCTTCACCTTTCCTTAAGCAATTGCTAGCTTATTTTCTATAAGTTAAGCAGTACTATAGGGATCCAATCTGCACCTGTTATTTTTACTAAATCCTCTAAGGCTCCTTTAGTGACTCTATGTAATTCCTTCCCCAAGATTAAGCTAATATAATACTATAAGGTAACTAAATAAGAGAAATAAATAATAAATTAGAATAATTAAAGATAAACTACTCAATTTATAACTTGTCTAATGATAGAAATAATGATGAAGTCTTGCATGATTCAAAAGAATATTTTTCAAGTTAGATACTTTCTTAGCTAATCCAACTATTATATTTACAAGAGGGAATAATAATAAATAATAATGATATTTTCACTAAGGAATTTCACAATCATTACTTTAAATGATGATTCTAATAATGTACACACCCAATGTTAATATAAACAAAATGAATGACTTTCTTTTCTTTTCTTTTTTGAAATTAAACATTTCTATTCCAACTTCACACTAATTGTCAACATCATTTTTATTCATTTAAGCTACACATGATAAACATGGAACATATTTTGATATGGTTAGTATTAAATCTCCACAATAACATTAACTTATTCCCCCAAAGATATTTTACCATTAAAAATTGAAATCAAATAGGACATCTAAAATTGTTAGTGAAGATAGAATCAAGATTACATAAGGTTGAGATATGTAATAGAATCAAATACTAAAGATGCATCATAAGTGTTGAACCAACCCCAATCTATTTACATTTACAAGTGAGCTATTTAATGCCTAATCATTAGAAATGAAGACAATAATTTAAACTGAAATACTTTAAACCAATATTACAAGCATAAACATACAAGAAATAAGATAACAAGAACTATACCATCTAATATTGAACACCCTATCATTATAGAACTAATAAATCAACAACTTGAGATTGATTATGTATATTTATAGTATACACGCACAACTAAACATATACACATAATTCTTGACTATTTAGTTCATTAGCATTTGTTAGTAACTATAATTTAATGGATTTAGAAGCTTTAATGTTATAGTTCACAAATTAAACCTTATTTCTTTACTTCATAACTCAACCCAAATTATTATTCTTCTTAAAAAAATTCTTAGGTGATTTCAATTACCAACTTTGCTTACTATACCTAAACTTTTCTATGATAAAATTATTTGAATCACTTTGATATAAATTAAAATATTTTTATTCTTGGATTAAATGGAGACATTGTTCATCCACTAGAAACTGAATTAAATAATTAAACTCTCTAACAAGAATAAAATCCTAAAAAATAAGAGGATAAATAAAATCAACAATTTGTAACCAATATTTCTAAGCACTATACAATTAAGGCTCTTAATGGATAACTAGAAACTAATTTTTAAAAACTAACTTAAAAATCCATGTTAAGAGTTTTTTTCTCATGTTTCTATCTTTCTCATAGAATATTTCCTTCAAATATTTCTCTTTCCTACATGATACCATAACTTGGTTTCATTCAATTTATTTTGGTTTTCAATTTATTGTTTTAGTTTCAAAGTAGGAGATGGTAATGTTTTAATCATAAATTCTATTTTGTTTACTTGGTTTCTTTGATTTTTGGATATGTTTTAAAAATATTGGATTTCTAGAAACCCTTTAAATTTTATCATCTAACTCTTTGTTTTTTCATTCTACGTGAACAAATTTTTAGGACTTTTTATGACATATTTTTATTGTGAATAACTTGGGTGTCAATTTTTTCTTTGATAAATCATAATTGGTGATCTGGGATAATGCTATTTTTTGAATATATTTTTTTGAGATTAATAATAGAAAAACCCATGAAATTATTATATGCTTCAATAGCATGTTTATCCATTTTTATGATCAAATACATGAAAATACTTTTAAATGAATTATTGTTTGGAATAGGGGCAACAATATTGTTACCTCAACAAAAACAACCTCTTTCTCTCTTGAAATCCATTGGCTGAAAATTGCAAGATATTCTTTCTTATTCAACACATATACCTGAAATACAAAGATACACAAAGAAAAATAATATGGGCTAATGGGCTCTCCACCCAACCATATGATTTAGATTTAATCCACCCCTGAGCTAGGGTCACATAGCACTTCCACAAAATAATTCCCACATAGGATCCACAATCCAAAGTGTAAAATAAAACATCCACATTACTAAACTTAACACATTAAAGCCACTAATCACAAAGGCTCCAAGAAAATTTTATACTTTATATACTTTTCACATCACAACATCTTGCATTCATATCTCTTTATTTTAACACACAAAAGGGTATAAATGAAAATAAACTAAACAAGGTGGAAGATTCAACCAATGCAAACCCTAACACACTACTTGCAAGAACACAATTCAACATCAAATTGCACATATATTTTGTTATAAGCAAGACCAATATGACAAAAAAACCTCATTACAAATCAACAAAGATAGATAAGTAAAAGGTTAGACCTCACCAAGAAAGTTTTCTATCCAACTTGAGGAAAATCTCTCCAAGTTCACTCTCTTCCATTGCTCCTTCTTCACAAACATGGAAAGAATTCAAAATGAAGAATGAAGAAACCAAACATGAACTCAAGAACAATCCAAAAATAAAAAGAGAACCCCCTCCTCCACATAAATAGAGAGAATAAATGGAAAGGGAAAATGCAACCTCCTTTTCAACTTCCCAACAACCCTTTCAACTCCAAATTTCACAACTTCTCATAAGTGAGTAATTAGAGGGTAAACCCACAAAAGTGGTTTACAATTCGAATGAGGAAGGAAAAGTTGTAAAAAACAATCCTGTGCAAAAACAAATCATTTTTGGGTTTGAATGAACTCTTTGGTTCGAACGAACCAAAAGAGGGTTCCCTAGAACCCTGGTTCAAGTGAACCAATTTAATGCAAGGTTGCACCATTCTCGCCAAAAAATAGAAAAAAAAACAATTTTTGAAAGGGGGTTTGAGCGAACTCCCCATGGTTCACCCAAACCCCCCTTTTCCCACCTTCTCACCCTCTAGCACCAAAAAACTCCATAATTTTGTGATTTGAAGCTCAGGTTGAGGATGAAAATGGAGGAGACTTCACAGACCTACCTAGATGATGGTAGTCCTCAAAACAAGCTATCCAACAAAAATAATTTTAATATGTTTTGGTTTTATTATGTATTTTTTTTTTTAGTTTTATTAAACATAGGTTTTTCACCAAAAATCAAGCTCTATATTTTGTACATGTGGAAAAATAGTAGATTATCAAAAAAATAAAAATGAGTGCCAGATATTGAAGTCCTTGATCCAACAAAAAAAAAATTGAATTTCAATACATAAAAAAAAGTTACAACTTATATGTTTGTCTATGTCTGAATTGTAGTTGGTTTGACTTCGAAACTTGATTAAGGAAAAAATATTCAATAAAAAACTATGAAACCAATTGGAAGCACTAGATATCGTAGTTACAAATCTAAATTCAAAAAAAATTAGAATTTTATCCTCATGGAAAAAAAGTTATACATTATACGGTGAGAATCACTCCTTAAAAATGTTGTTTACTCCAACAAACTAGTTTTTGAAGGAGATGGAAAAAGAAGTGCAATATAATCCAAAAATTTTGAAAAAAAAAATATTTAGAATCTACAAACAAAGTGTCACAAATCACTAGTTTGCATCATCTTCAAATTCCTCATGGTTTAGCCACTATAGGTGCCTAAAAGTGAAGATTTAGTTAAAAATAATAATTTTAGTGTCTATTTTGGCCAAAAATTGTAAACTAGTATTGTGGGATCACCCTAGAGTGGGTTTTGGACTTTATAAAATGGATTTTATGGAATAAAAATGCCTCTAACCCATAAATCTATCACCTATGAAACATTTTAAACAAATAAGACCACATAAGGACTTCATAAAACATACATTAAGTGACCATTTTAATAAAATGAATCAAGAGACTAATAAAACAACTCTCACATACACACAACCCAAACCACACAAAAGAAGGTTAAATCACATTCCCGTGAAAAGAATAATATTTCACAAGGATACAATAATGAAAGTAGCTATGTGATCCCCTTATCAACATTGGCCAATTTTTTTTTACCTATTTACTCAACTAAGAATGTGTGTTAGTATTACTCTGAATTAATAATAATTAAAATAAATGACATATGAATTAAAAATTCGAAGAATAATAATCAACTAAGATATTAGATCCACTAATATACAAAGTAACATACAATTTAACACTCCTTACTTGCATGATACCTATTATGGAGTCAAGGAACACTATCTATTATCAAAATATCACCACTTATGTAAATAGAATATTTAACTTATAATGCATACTACTATAAGTAATATTGAATATAAATAATTGTCTTCATATTCACACCTACCCACATCTATGATATGTAATCACCTAGCATAATTTAATCCACCTAATATACATAGTAATATTACCAATAACTGAGCATATTGATCATTACATAATTACGTAGACATAGAATGGAACTCGTCTGACTATCACGAGAATTCACAACAATCATCAAATAGGATTAGTCAATAATATGAACATCTTCATGGTGTAGCAACAATCATCACTCATTTGTACTATCAACATGAAATAACATACAAATCATCAAAAACTAATTAATAGGATCAATAAGGACACAAGGAATGAAGTCTTACATTCTCCCCCCCCCCCAAGATTGGGCTTTTTCCAATAATATCTAATTTTTTTTCCAAGTATGACAATAGAAAATTTTACCATCTAAATTATTTTCAAATATTAGACAACTTTACAATTTAACTATCTACTCAAAAGATGATCCTTCCTTTATACAAATAATACTATAGATTTCAAGTTTCACAATACTCCATCTATCACTTATAAGGTTATTAAGCACTACACTATATATATGCATATTTACTTTAAACAATCATAATTACTTTGAAAAATTGGTCAATAATTTCACAAAATAATGAATTTATACCTTAAGCAATCAGTCATTTTCTTTTATCATGACAATGCCAATAGTTAATGCATAAGTATCATAGATATTGGTTTACAACACACACACCATCAACGCAACACTAACATATCCCATGGTTCAGGGAATGGGATTTATGAGGAGAAATGGTTCCAAATTCCATATCACTGATCACACACTAGGGGAGAATGAACTACGACCATCCCATACTGGTCCCATTCACATGCCCATCCAACAATCTCCACACCCAACTACCACCATCCACCCAAAAATCTCCACACACCACCACTACCATCCATCCAAAAACCTCCACACACCACCACTACTATCCATCAAAAAAATTCCACACACCAAATCCATCCTCAACCCATGGGATACACTATGGACCAACAAATGCAGTCTTCAAAGGGGGATTCGATTCAACTCAATGTTCTAAGGGAAAACCAAATTCTGGACATTTGACCATTAGCTAGCATAGGGACGCATCAAAAATCACAATGTTCCCATGTTCCAAAGAATGGAGGGACTCTCTCAACCCCAAACAAAGGATGATCTCAGCCCTCAAGTGAGATCCACTCCTTAGGTACACCCAAAGCCCCATTACACAAACAAGACTCCACACTAAACCAAAACACACAACATAACATGCAATATCATCACACATAATTTAACATGAGGATATATTCAAGTAGATCATTCCAAATTTCCACCACACCCTTATCCCAAGTTGGATACCTATTATCTCAAACTTGAGTCATAAACATAACATTCACTGGTTTCTCACAACACATATTATATTGCACTTAAAAAAATTTAGACACACTTATAAGAAAAACAACACTTATCCAATTTGAAACATATAAAGACCACTTAACACTAATGATTGAGGCTAGTTCATCTCATTTTCAGTCTTCTACTTGAGAAGTAAGATAATATTTTGTATATTATTTATCAATACTAAAACATCAAATCTTTTCAATAGGATAAATTTTAAACAATCAACATTAATATTTTCAAATTCTAGGCATGTCCTCAAGATATGAATAACATTACATTAAATTTATAGAAAAAAATCACACTTGTAAATAATCATTTCATCTAGATAATTTTCATAATTAAATATTAGCACAACAACAAAATCTAGAGTAAGCAACATTCTTAATAATCAACCTGGATGTTTTATGGTGGATAGCTAGATTGTATTGAATTTTTAATTATGATAACCCACTTTACTACAAAAATCATTAAATAATTTCTTAAGGAAATGAATCTACCTAGTTAGCATCCATCTCTATCATGAAGCAAGTTATAGTGATGAATATAAGTAACTTTGATTAACGTACCTCCAAAATGAAATTTCCCATAAACAAGACTATTAATTCTTTGAAATCCAAAAATTAATTTCATACAAATCCATTTCCTTCTTATATCACTTCTCTAATTAGAATTACATGAATTCAAGAATAAGTATAATCAACCAATAATATAAACAAAGAGAAACATTGAAAACGAACAATTAGAACTAACATCAAAGATTCTTCAAATAAAATTTTCATAAGCTTAAGTGATTCACGAAATTTTCCCTCCTAAAGAAAAATAACTTTCTCCTAATATGAACAAGAAGATAATAATTGTTACAACGTTGTTGGGAATCGAAGATGTTTAAATTCAAGGATGAGAGAAAATAATTTCAGATATTTTTAAAACTAGTTGTAATTGATGTGCTAATTTTAACCTTTTTATTGCAAGTGATGAGGACACAACCCAAGACACAGAAAATAACCCACAAACAAGAGAATAATTTTATTATTCAGAAAATGGATTTTCTTACATGTAGAGGATCTCAGGTCCCCAAGTTCTACAACACATGCAAGTTACAGAAAGCTACAGAATAACCCTTTCGCAATATGCGAGCTTGTCCCCAAAAAGCTGCCCAAAAATTAGAAACCCGCCCATAAATAGAGCTCCTCTTTAGTTTGAAGCCAAAACAACATTCAAATTTGAGCTTAGGTGGTTTGGCACCAAAAATTACAACTTGAAGTTCAAATTTCAAAAGAACATTTGCAATTGTATCTTCTAGAAAGCGCGCCAACTTCCTGAGGCCATAACTTTTGATCCGGGACTCCGATTCGCAAACCGTTTGAACCGTCAGAAATGTCTCGAAGTAAATAACGTGCTTAAAATTTGCAACACCAATTTTGGAAAGTTTTAGGGCCGTTCCAGGAACTCTAAGTGCCTCGAATCTAACTTGAAATATTTTCAGGTGCAAATCTGGGAAACTAAAACTGCAATATCTTTCAACCTAGGAATAGAAAATAAAAACCATAAATTAGGAATTTCATTATGATGAAAAGGGTATCCAAAAATGTAAAAACATCCAAAAATTGAGAAACTTGAAATTTAACTATTTTTGGGTGATGCAAGATTGCCCTTACACCACTGGATGCTCCTGCATCAGCAAGACTAAGGACAAGATCATTTAATTAATTCTCCCCACAATATCAAAAAATCAACTTTACTCACTAATTAAGAAATGAAACAGTGCCCTTTCCATCACAAACATGTTGAGAAACTAAAAGGTGGCGTTACATCTAATTTAATGAATTCAATACAACTTTCATCTATTATAAAAAGATATCAAACGAATGATGTAGCTCCATCTTTAACCAATAAAATCTATCTATTTACCCATTTGTATTATTACTTCTTTTTTCCCCAAAGCTCCCAAGTGTAGCAACCTGGTGTTGTGATACATATGTAATGCCTTCCCCAAGATTAAGCTAATATAATACTATAAGTTAACTAAATAAGAGAAGTAAATAATAAAATAGAATAATTAAAGATAAACTACTCAATTTATAACTTGTCTAGTGAAATAATGATGAAGTCTTGCATGATCCAAAATAATATTTTTCAAATTAGATACTTTCTTGGCTAATCCAACAATTATATTTACAAGAGGGAATTTAATAATAAATAATAATTATATTGTCACTAAGGAATTTTACAGTCATTACTTTATGATGATTCCAATAATGTGCACACCCAATGTTAATATAAATAAATTGAATAACTTTTCTTTGTCTTTTTTTTTTATGTTTTTGAAATCTAACATTGCTATTCTAACTTCACACAAATTTTCAACATAATTTGTATTCATTTAAACTACACATAAACATCGAACATATTTTGATATGGTTAGTATTAAATCTCCACAATATCATTAACTTATTCCCCCAAAGATATTATTACCGTTAAAAATTGAAATCAAATAGGACATCTAAAATTGTTAGTGAAGGTAGAATCAATATTACATAAAGGATAAGATATGTGATATAATCAAATACTAAAGATGCATCGTAAGTGTTGATCCAACTCGAATCTATTTACCTTTCCAAGTGAGTCATTTAATACCTAATTATTAGAAATGAAGACAATAATTTAAACTGTAATACTTTAAATCAATATTACAAGCATAAAAATACACAAAATAAGCTAAGAAGAACTATACCATCCAATATTGAACACCCTATCATTATAGAACCAATAACTCAACAATTTGAGATTGATTATGTATATTTGTAGTATAAATGCACAACTAAGCATATACACATAATTCATGACTATTTAGTTTGTTAGTGTTTGTTAGTAATTATATTTTAACAGATTTAGAAGCTTTAATGTTATAGTTCACAAATTAAACCTTATTTATTTACTTCATAACTCAACCCAAATTATTATTCTTCTTATAAAAATTCTTAGGTGATTTCAATTACCAACTTTTCTTACTATACCTAAACTTTCTATGATAAAATTGTTTGAATCACTTTGATATAAATTAAAATATTTTTATTCTTGGATTAAATGGAGAGATTGTTCATCCACTAAAAAACCAATTAAATAATGAAAATCTCTAACAAGAAAAAAATCATAAAAATAAGAGGATAAATAAAATCAACAATTTGTAACCAATATTTCTAAGCACTATACAAATAAGGCTCTTAATGGATAACTAGAAACTAATTTTTAAAAACTAACTTAAAAAATCAAGTAATAGTTTTTTTTTTTCATGTTTCTATCTTTCTCATAGAATATTTCCTTCAGATATTTCTCTTTCCTACATGATACCCTGACTTGGTTTCATTCAATTTATTTTGGTTTTCAATTTACTGTTTTAGTTTCAAAGTAGGAGATGGTAATGTTTTAATCATAAATTCTATTTGGTTTACTAGGTTTCTCTTAGTTTTGGATATGTTTTAAAAATATTGGATTTCTAGAAACCCTTTAAATTTCATCATCTAACTAATTTTTTTTGCATTCTATGTGAACATATTTTTAGGACTGTTTTATGACATTTTTTTATTGTGAATAAGGATGCCAATGTTTTCTTGATAAATCATAATTGGTGATCTGGGTTAATGTTGTTTTTGTAATATGTTTTTTTGAGATTAATAATAGAAAAAAACTATTAAATTATATGATTCAATACCATTTTTATCAGTTTTTATGATCAAATACATGAAACTACTTTTAAATGAATTATTGTTTGGCATAAGGGCAGCAATATTGTTACCTCAAAAAAACCAACCTCTTTCTCTCTAAATCCATTGGCTAAAAATTTCAAGATATTCTTTCTTATTCAACACATATACTTAAAATACAAAGATACACAAAGAATAAAAAATAATATGGGCCAATGGGCTCTCCACCCAACCATAGGATTGAGATTTAATCCACCCCCAAGCTAGGGTCACATTTCACTTCCATAGACTACTTCCCACATACAATCGACAATCCAAAGTGTAACATAAAAAATCCACATTACTAAAACTAACACATTAAAGCCAGTAATCACAAAGGATCCTAGAAAAGTTTATAATTTATCTACTTTGGACATCACAACATCTTACATTCATATTTCTTTATTTTAACACACAAAAGGGTATAAATGAAAATAAACTAAACAAGGTGGAAGATTCAACCAATGCAAACCCTAATACACTACTTGCAGAAACAAAAGAAATTCAACATCAAATTCCACATATATTTTTTTATAAGCAAGACCAATATGAAAAAAAAAGCTCATTACAAATCAACAAAGATAGATAAGCAAAAGGTTAGACCTCACCAAGAAATTTTTCTATACAACTTGAGGAAAAATATCTCCAAGAACTCTCTTCCATTGCTCCTCCTTCTTCAGAAACATGGAAAGAATTCAAAATGAAGAATGAAGAAACCAAACATGAACTTAAGAACAATCCAAAAAGAAAAAGAGAGAAAACCCCCTCCTCCATATAAATAGAGAGAACAAATGGAAGGGGAAAAGGAAACCTCCTTTTCAACTTCCCAACAAGCCTTTCAACTCCAAATTTTGTCACTTCTCATAAGTGAGTAATTAGAGTGGGTTTTGAACTTTATAATAGGAATTTTATGAAATAAAAATACCTCTCACCCATAAACCTATCACCTAGGAAACATTTTAAACAATTAAGCCCACATAAGGACTTCATAAAACATAAATTAAGTGACCATTTTAATAAAATGAATCAAGAGACTTATAAAACAACTCTCACATACACACAACCCAAGCCACACAAAAGAAGGTTAAATCACATGCCCATGACAATACTAATATTTCACAAGGATACAATAATGAAAGTAGCTATATGCGACCCCCTTATCAACATTGGCCAATTTTTTTACCTGTTTACTCAACCAAGAATGTGTGTCAATATTACTCATAATTATTAATAATTAAAAAAAAAATGACATATGAATTAAAAATTCCAAGAATAATAATCAACTAAGAAGTTAGATCCGCTAATCTATAAAGTAACATACAATTTAACACTCCTTACTTGCATGATACTTGTTGTGGAGTCAAGGAACAATTGAGTGAATACTATCTATTATCAAAATATCACAACTTATGTCAATAGAATATTTAAATTGTAATGCATACTACTATAAGTAATATTGAATATCAATAATTGTCTTAATATTTACACCTACCCACATCTATGATATGTTATCAAATGTAATTCCCCATTGCGCGAACCCCAAAGGACAACTAAGACAACAATTACAACACAATTTTTTTTTTAAGGTAAACATACATGAGATGTACATTAAGTTACGAAACATGAAATGCAATTAAATAGATATACTATCAACCTACATTCTCTAGGGTACACATTACAACATTAAAAAACCTAAAACCATACCATAATGGTAGCAAAAAAATTCCAACTTTACATTACAAACCATGATATAGCATACTGGTGCAGGAGCACCTAGGAAACCCTAGGAAATTAGGAAGTCTAGAATGAATTTTTGTTTTGTGATGTTAGAAGGTCATGTTGACCATTTTTGTTTGAGTTAGAGGTTTAAGAGTATGTTTTACTCAGTTGTGATCAGTTGGTCAAGGAGTGGAAAGGGTGAACGAGTTTACAAAAACTCATTTTACTTAGTTTACTAGGAAATTGGCAAAAGTTGAAAAATAGTAAATTTTTGCAACTTTGCCACATGATAGCTAACATGTTCGACCAAGGGAGCATAACTGATTGAGGAACCCTATTTAAGGTGTGCTTCAACCTGTGAGAAGGGTTGGAAGCATTGGAAAGTATTGATGTTTTGAATTCAAGAAGAGTTAACTGTATTTTGTGAGAATTTTTTGATCTTTGTATTGTAGTATTGCTTTAATGGATTGATCATGGCATTAAGATCTGTGTAGGATGTAGAGGAGTGTATTTTCAAGTTTTGTGTGTCATTAGATAGTTGCTTTATTTCATTTTCAAGCACTGTTTGTAAATAAATTTGATTCCACACTGTTGCTGGTCTGAACCAGACAGTTTGGAGAAAATGGAGTATTAGCTCACTTTCCCACCGTACAAATTGTACAACCTTTTGGGAATAGTGAATAGATTCCATGTGTGTAAATATGGTAGGATTTAGAGTTTTTGTGAGTGTAGGAGCTATTGGAAAAGTCTTGCCCTAGGCGAGCCAAGAAGAGTCCAGCTAGGGAAGACAAGGAGTGCAGAGCACATAACTTCCAGGGGTGATTGTTTCTTGTTGAATTTCCTTTTGTTGAAGGTAGAGGGAAGTCTTGCCAAGGTCTGGTGAACAAGAGGAACCTCCACCAATTCTTTTGGTAGGTGAAACACTTAGCAGATTGAAAGCAGCAAGAAAGGGTTTTAAAACCCTAGTTTTTGTCCATTTTCAAATGGAGGCGTTGTACAAACAGTTAAGACCCAAAACCTCAAAAATCCTTGAGAGGTGTCCATTTGAAGCAAGAACCTCAAAGAAAGATTGGGTTTTTTTTTGGGAAAAGTGAGAGAGTCAACCAATTTTCTCGAAGAAGGAGGCCTAATTAGGGCTCTTAGGCTAGTATCCTTTTTAACCATAAATGAGGGTTTGATGAAAGCAACCAAGAAATGGAGCTAGGAGGATACTCAAGAACCAAAATTGGATGGATTGCAATAAATTGGAACACCTCCACACCCCTGCAAATCAAAGTTCAAACTGTGGAGGTATTGTTAGTCTTTAGGGTAGATTAAGGGCTAAGAAAGAGTTAGAGCTATTACACTAAGAATGACTTGGTTGGTTGAATGGTGATGGTAGTTGGGTTGGCCATGAGAACCATGGGTACCTAAACTTGAGAAGGGTCCTTTAGGTTAAGGTGGTGAAGCAAAACACCAAGGAGGTCTTGCAAGCAAGACCTAGAGTAGGAATATGTGATTGATTCCTCCAACCACCTCCCTATCAGATTGGTATCAGAGCAAGCAAAATATTTGGTATTTACTTTTGTATGTCTAAGATTGAGTCTAGTGGTTCTACCATCATGGTTACAAATGCATAATTGGCCAAGATGGTCGAAGGATAGGAGGAAGACAATAGGCTATTGAGGGGAATAATAGACCAACTTGTGCAAGCATTGAATGATGTGCAATTTGAAGGAAGGGTACCAAAGAAAGAAGAGGTTGCAGAGGAAGATAAGATCCCTAAACTTGACCCTGTTTTGAAAGAAGAGCCTTTCTTGAAGGCATTCAAGGCTTTGAGTGGAAAAGCACTTGAAGGCATACCACTGTTTAGTGGGAAAATGGATGTTGATCTAGTCATGGATTGGAGAGAGGGAATGGAAAACCATTTTGAATGTGATGGAGTCACTTAAGCACAGAAGGTAAAGGTGGCAAAGTCAAGGTTAAGAGGTTTTTCCTTGACATGGTGGAAGTTCATTCAGATAGAGAGGGAAAAGGAAGGCAAGAAGCCTATTTCAACTTGGAAAGGTATGGTTGCAAAAGTGAGAGAAGCATACGTGCCAGATGATTATGAGATTCACTAACATAAGAAGAGACAAAGCTTGAGGCAAAGAGACAAAGATGTGAACACTTACACAAAGGAGTTTCAAAAACTTTGTATGAGGTCTAATGTTTCAGAAGATGAAAGTCTCATGGTGGCTAGGTATCTTAACGGATTGAAGTGGAACATTCAAGAGGAGATGACTCTTCTTAGTCCCAAGATAGTACACCAATGTTACCAATTGGCTATAAATATTAAGGAAAGAAGCAAGAGGAAAGAAGACCAAGCTTCTAAGAGTAGAGGCAAAGGTAGAGATCAAAGAGGACATAGAGGTGGATATCAAGGTAGAGGGACTAAACAAAGAAATCAGGGAGAGTCTAAACTCATAGAGCATGGAAGTGAGACAACTTCTAGAGGAGGCTATGGAAGAGGTAGAGGACCTCAAGGAGGTTCAAATAGAGGAAGAGAAGTAGGTAGGAGTAATTCTTACTTTGCTAATATGAAGTGTTACCATTGTGGACAAGTAGGACATCCAACTTATAGATGCTCGAAGAAAGCATTTTCATCAAATACTGAGAAGAGAGTAGCATATGCACAAGAGGACACCATGAGTGTCAAGTCACTAGAGGTCAGTCACATTGAATCAGAAATGGGGGAGAATCTGATGTTTAGGAGAGTTTTGATCAGACAACTGGTCAAGGAAGAGCCAAAACAAAGAAGAGCTTTATTTAGAGTGAGATGAAAAATACTTGGTAAGGTGTGTAAGGCTATTGTGGATTCAGGTTCAATAGATAACATCATCTTAGAAGAGGTAGTAAGGAAGTTGAAATTAGAGAAAATACCCCATACTAATCCCTACAAGGTGACATGGTTGAACAAAGGACAGAGTGTTCTTGTCAATGAACAAACAATGGTGGAATTCTCCATTGGAGGGTACAAAGACAAGTTGATTTGTGATGTGTTACCCATGGATGCATGCCATCTTCTATTGGGAAGACCATGGCAGTATGACAGAGGTGCCATCTATGATGGAAAGGCAAATACTATCTCATTCATAAAGGATGGAAGGACATTCAAGTTGCAGTCATTGTCAGATGAGGAAGAAGGAAAGTCAAAGACCCCTAGTGTCTTATTAAGCAGTGGTAAAGAGTTCATTAACAACCTACATCAAGGAGGTGAAGGATATGTGGTCATGGTGCAACCCAAGGAAGAGGACAAGACTGAGAAAACAATCATACCCGGAGCAGTCCAAAAGTTGTTAGAACAGTTCAAAGACATAGTGAGTGATGGAACACCAACAACCTTACCTCCAAAGAGAGACATTAGTCATCAGATTAACTTCATACCAAGGGCTTCATTTCCAAACAAAGCAGCCTACAAGCTTACCCTGGATCAAAACCTAGAGGTAGCTAGACAAGTGTAGGAGTTATTGGATCAAGGATTGATTAGGAAGAGTATCAGCCCATGTGCAGTACCAGTGGTCTTAGCAACTAAAAAAGGTGGCAAGTGGAGATTATGCATTGATTCTAAGGAAATAAATAGAATCACAATCAGGTGTAGGTTCCCTATTCCTAGAATTGAGGACTTGATGGATTGTCTTCGAGGAGCTCAATACTTCACCAAGTTGGATCTCAAGAGCAGATACCATCATATCATAATCAAGGATGGAGATGAGTGGAAGACAACCTTTAAGACAAATGATGGGTTGTATGAGTGGAGAGTTATGCCATTTGGCCTCTCTAATGCCCCTAGCACATTCATGAGGCTCATGAATGAAGTGCTCAAAGACTTTACAAGGATATATTTGGTGGTATACCTTGATGATATACTCATTTTTAGTAAGACAATAGAAGGACACCTAAAGCACGTGGAGTTGGTTCTTAGAAGATTGCAAGAAGAGAAGTTAGCCATCAACCTAGAGAAATGTGAGTTCTTCAAACATGAGCTTGTGTATTTTGGGTTTGTAGTATCCCAAGGAATCCAAGCAAGGTGGAAGCTATCCTAAATTGGCCTACACCAACCACAGGGATAGAGGTAAGAAGTTTTCATGGATTAGCTCAATTTTATAGAAAATTCATAAGGAACTTTAGAGGCATATGTGCACCAGTCCTAGATACAATCAAAGGTGGTTTAAAGAATAAGTTTAAGTGGACTCAAGAAGCTGAGAAAGTTTTTGAGAAACTAAAACAAGAATTGGTAACTCAACCTATACTTTTGTTACCTAGCTTTGACAAGTTGTTTAATATGGAATGTGATTCCAGTGGAGTTGCAGTAGGAGGAGTGCTAAGTCAAGAAGGCAGGCCTATAGCATTTTTTAGTGAAAAGCTCAATGAAGCTAAGACAAAGTATTCTACCTATGACCTAGAACTGTATGCTTTAGTTCTGTCACTTAAGAAGTGGAGGCATTACCTTCTACCCAAAGAGTTTGTAGTCTTTACTGACAATCAGGCACTTAGCTATATCAACACTCAACAAAAGTTAAGTAATAGGCATTTGAAATGGATGGAATACATCCAAGCTTTTACCTTCACCATCAAGCACAAGAAGGGACAGTTGAACAAGGTGGCAGATGCTCTAATCAGGAGATTGCTGACAGTGCAAGAGATACAGATCAAGAGCATTGGGTTAGAGAGTTTCAAGGATCTCTATGGGGAAGATGAAGACTTCTCAGAAGCATACAAGGTATGTTCTGACTTTGAGAATCATTTTCATAGTCAGTTCTCATAGTATACTTTGCAAAGTGGATTTTTATTCAAGGGAAATCAGTTGTGTGTGCCAAAAGGTTCTATGAGAGAGAATCTTATCCAAGAAAAGCACAATGGTAGTCTTAGTGGTCATTTTGGCATCAACAAGACAATGGAACTAGTGCAAAGGTTCTACTATTGGCCCAAGTTGCCAAGGGATGCCCAGAGGTATGTGGAGCAGTGTGTAGTTTTTACGAAAGCCAAAGGGGGAGCTAGTAATGTAGGTTTGTATCAACCTCTACCCATACCCAACAGACCATGGGAATGTGTGAGCATGGATTTTGTTGTAGGACTCCCTAAGACTAAGACAGGGTTTGATAGTGTCTATGTGGTGGTAGATAGATTCAGCAAGATGAGACACTTTATCCCTTGCAAGACCACACATGATGCTAGTTACATTGCTCACATTTTCTTCAAGGAAATTGTAAGGATCCATGGATTTCCTTTGAGCATTGTATTGGATAGGGATGTGAAGTTCATGAGTCATTTTTGGAAGACTCTATGGAGTAGATTAGGTACCAACCTATCTTTTGGATCAGCTTACCATCCTCAAACTGATGGAAAAATAGAGGTGGTTAATAGGGTGTTAGGTAACCTTCTAAGATGCCTAACCAAAGAGTATGGACAGACATGGGACTTGGTCATATCACAGGCTGAGTATGCATACAATGACAATGTGAATAGGACTACAGGGAAGAGTCCTTTTGAAATAGTGTATGGGATGTACCCAAGAGGTGTGTGTGAACTTAGAGACCTAGGAGCTATGGAGCATAGGAGTGGACATGCGAAGGACTTCACTCAGACCATGAAATAGATTTAGGAGCAGGTAAAGAAGACAGTCACCAAGGCTACACAGAAGTTGAAGGATAAGGTAGATTTGTCAAGAAAAGATCTACAATTTGCAATAGGAGACTATGTCATGGTCCACCTAAACAAATCCAGGTTGTAGAAGGGTACATCAACCAAATTGAAAATGAAAAGAATGGGACCATGTAAGGTATTAGCCAAGTATGGGAAAAATAAATACAAGGTGGAGTTACCTGCAGGTTTAGGGATTTCACCAGTGTTTAATGTAGTTGATCTGATCAAGTATAAGGGATCAGTCAATGACTTAGATCATAACAGTAGGGATATATTCAAGGATGTAAGAAACATATCCTTACCTACTCCAGACAAGCTACAAGCAGAGAGGATCTTGGAGTCAAGAGTGAAGAAATCTACAAGGCATAAGGTGTACATGGAGCATCTTATCAAATGGAAGAACAAGCCATAATTTGAGGCTACTTGGGTAGATGAAGCTGAGTTTAAGAAGTAGGGAATTGATGTGTCATTGATCTCTCCTCACATTCCTTAGTGTTTGTGCAGAGAGGGGGAGAATGGTGCAGGAGCACCTAGGAAACACTAGGAAATTAGGAAGTCTAGAATGAATTTTTGTTTTGTTATATTAGAAGGTCATGTTGACCATTTTTGTTTGAGTTAGACGTTTAAGAGTATGTTTTACTCAGTTTTGATCAGTTGGTCAAGGAGTGGAAAGGGTGAATGAGTTTACAAAAACTCATTTTACTTAGTTTACTAGGAAATTGGCAAAAGTTGAAAAATGGTACATTTTTGCAACTTTGCCACATGATAGATAACATGTTCGACCAAGGGAGCATAACTAATTGAGGAACCCTATTTAAGGTGTGCCTTGACCTATGAGCAAGGTTGGAAGCATTGGAAAGTATTAAAGTTTTGAATTCAAGAAGAGTTAACTGTATTTTGTGAGAATTTTTTGATCTTTGTATTGTAGTATTGCTTTAATGGATTGATCATGGCATTAAGATCTATGTAGGATGTAGAGGAGTGTATTTTCAAGTTTTGTGTGTCATTAGATAGTTGTTTTATTTCATTTTCAAGCACTGTTTGTAAATAAATTGATTCCACACTGTTGCTGGTCTGAACCAGATAGTTTGGAGAAAATGGAGTATTAGCTCACTTCCCACTGTAAAAATTGTATGGCCTTTTGGGAATAGTGACTAGACTCCATGTGTGTAAATATGGTAGGATTTAGGGTTTGTGTGAGCGCAAGAGCTATTGGAAAAGTCTTGCCCTAGGCGAGCCAGGAAGATTCTGACTAGGGAAGACAAGGAGTGCAGAGAACATAACTTGCAGGGGTGATTGTTTCTTGTTGAATTTCCTTTTTGTGAAGGTAGGGGGAAGTCTTTCCAAGGTTTGGTGAATAGGAGGAACCTCCACCAATTCTTTTGGTAGGTGAAACACTTAGCAGATTGAAAGCAGCAAGAAAGGGTTTAAAAACCCTAGTTTTTATCCATTTTCAAGTGGAGGCGTTGTACGGATAGTTAAGACCCAAAACCTCAAAAATCCTTGAGAGGTGTCCATTTGAAGCAAGAACCTCAAAGAAAGATTGGGGTTTTTTTTGGGAAAAGTGAGAGAGTCAACCAATTTTCTCGGAGAAGGAGGCCTAATTGGGGCTCTTAGGCTAGTATCCTTTTTAACCCTAAATGAGGGTTTGATGAAAGTGACCAAGAAATGGAGCTAGGAGGATACTCAAGAACCAAAATTGGATGGATTGCAATAAATTGGAACACCTCCAAACCCTTGCAAATCAAAGTTCAAACTATGGAGGTATTGTTAGTCTTTAGGGTAGATTAAGGGCTAAGGAAGAGTTAGAGCTATTGCACCAAGAATGACTTGGCTGGTTGAATGGTGATGGTAGTGGGGTTGGCTAGGAGAACCAAGGGTACCTAAACTTGAGAAGATTCCTATAGGTTAAGGTGGTGAAGCAAAACACCAAGGAGGTCTTGCAAGCAAGACCTATAGCAGGAATCTATGATTGATAACTCCAACCCCCTCCCTATCACATACGTTTACAAAATCATACATCCATTTTAATTCCATCAATAAGAAACATTGACATATGAAACTCAACATAAACAAGATTAAATTATTCCTAATAACCATAAACATTTTATCATCATGTGAATTCAATGGAGCATATTTCCACAGATACAACACATCAAATAATGGCTACCACGAATCATTAACCACATAAGGTTTACAATGGTAAAATAATACATTACATCTATTTCATTACATTACATTGTTCAATGTCATAAGTATACATCAATGTTTCCCAATAGAACATGAGAGTAGTACATAAAATACATGGGTATAATAGGAATGAATAATATACAACAGTTTAATATATGGTAAACTCTAGAACACTTCTCATCTGAACAACACCGCATTGCACAAACACTGAAAAGGAACCCAACGGGGTGTATAGAATGTTCCACCTAACCATGTGGACCTGAAGTCCCACCCCCCATGCTAGGAGCTAACAAGAAAGACTCATGATCCAAGACCGTCAAGCAAAACAATCATGAGACCTAACCACATAAAAGCAACTATAACATAACAAAAAACAACATCAATGACTACCTACTAGATGACTGCTTCAAGAGACATAGGAAGGAAATGGCAAGGGATACTATGGGAGAGTTTTATCGCATGACCCTATTATGGGTTATCCTGGCTGCCTCTCGAAAAACACCAGCTCCCATCTATGGTTATCTAGGCTACCTCTTAATAGGCGTTGACCCCATAGGGTGACACATGCAAGACCACTAGCCTCTCATGTGGACAAGGTAGCGATCTTGCCGACCATGGCATTCTTAGCCCACCCTTAGTCTGTGAGAGCACTAATGGCATGGGTGAGGTATCTTACTTATCATTAGTTAATGTGTTCCTACCCAAACCCACTAGTTTATCTTGTTAGGTTTTCACTTATTTAACCAACTCTTCCATGGGTTATCTAGGCTTCCCCTTTGTGCATTCAACCCTTTGAAGAGCCACTCTCCCTAATAGCCCAAAAAAAAATCTCACAACACCAAGGGTGTACCAAAAAACAAAACACAAAAAAATCACGAGTCTAAGAACAAATGTGAGGCATGGACCCTCTCGCCAAACAACCATAACAAAAGAAAACACAACAGATCAAGGTAACACCCACATGAGACTAATCCAGAAAAGCAACCGACTTATAAATATCAATCATGGAAATCCACATAAAATAGGTTTCCCATTGCCTCTGGAAGACTATAGAACAACTACCCATAAGCTCCCACTAGTAATTAACTTAAAACTAAGGGTTCCCTCATGCCTAAATACAAAATCACATCTAGTAGAAATATTTCAAGGGGAAAAGAAAGCCAACAACTTGGACACGTGAAATTCAACCTTTAGTTTACTAACATAATGAAAACTTAAAGAATAACATCTTAAATTCATCCAAATATTCCAATTTATATGAGCACTGGAAAAATCATATAACTAATCTCAAACACGATAAAAACTTATTCTAAATCTAATTGCATTTTGATACAACCCAATTGAATTTTAATGTAATCTGAATATAAATAATTTCACATACATAACTAAATCAATTTTAATTGAGATCCACCAATAAATATCTACTTAAACATTTTATACACAAATTTCACCTAAGTTAATACAACCAACTTACTTTTAACCATATATATATAAACATATAAACAAATCCATATAAATACATAAAATTTTAGTCTAATTTGTTGTCATAAACAACAAGCATACTCAACCAAATATAAGTAGCTATATATATATATGCATATTTACATATTTTTATAAATGAATAGAGGAGATAATAGTGCGGCTTTGTAACAACATTCTACATCTTAAAATAATAAAACTGGTTGTTGTTATTTAATCAACCTATGTACAAACTGAACCAATAGTCCAAGCAATGTAAAGGTGCTAAATTTAGATTGAGGGAAACAAAATCATTAAAGAGAGATAACCATATAAGAAAATAAACTTAAGACTAGTGCAAGCAACCTAGGGGCAACCCTCAGAAGTTAATAAATAAACTAACAGCCAACAACAACTAAAATCTCCATCGCACAAATATGAGTCAACCAAATTCAGAGCAATGAATGAAGTGTGCAGTGTTGGGTGCCTGACAGCCAAAGTGGAGTAATAAAAACTCAATTCTAAGATCTTAACTTCTTTCCTAAAACACCAACCAGTTTGCATTTTAGGGAATAGACTTGTATTAAAATGAATTAAAGCTACAATTTCATTTACCTTAAGAGAAATCAAAGGAGGGATCCCTACAGCCATAGCCAACCCTCATTACAAGTAGAACGAAATATAAAATGGTGCCGGAGAAAGTGACTACGTCCATAAGAAAGGTGTAGCCAAAACTATAAGGGAATTATGACCCAACATCAAACAATAACCCCAATAAAAAACCCAAATTTCAATCCATTTTAGAATGAATCCTATGCAAGGTATTGGAATGAAATAAAACACTTGGCTAAATAATCAATTTCAACAAGAGAAAAAAGAAGAAGAATTGATATCCCAACAAGGTGGAGCACACACCTATCCAAATTAAAGTAAAGAATCAAACTCAATTTCCTCAGAATCTACCAAGGATGAACTAAATAAAAGGGTGCTATGCAAGAGTGAGTTCAAAGCATAAAATTTAATCACCAAAATTCAATGTGCAACAGTAAAATGAGAAAGCCACCCACAGACAGAGAGGACGACATTGCAGAAGTCATAAGGATATGTCAGAAACACTCAAAGGTTGGGTGAAAAGATCTAGAAACTAAACTTACATGAATACCAGCAATCCTCATACAAAGGAAAAATTTAAATTTAAATAGAACACAACAATGAGAAGAATGTGGTGATAACTTCGCAGCCTAAGGAAAGTCTATTAAGAAACAACACTGTGACAATTTTTAAACAACCGACAATTATTGAACTTAGCTTTGAAATCCACAAATGGGCGAAAACAAGAGAGAAATGATTCCAACCTGGACTGTAATGTTCATTGATAGAGACGAAGAGCAACAATGACCTCTTATGCAATCCTCCAATTTGTCCTACAGAAATCAACCAATTTCTTTCTCCAATGTTCCCAAAATCTATAATTTTAAATGGAGAAGTGAAATTGACAAACAATCTGGAGAGTGAAAACATTTTTTGCAGACTGAAATAATTTGCAGAACAAATTGATTTTTCCATCCCCCAAAACAATAAACCTCTTTTCTTTTCTTTTTCATTTTCAATTTTGGGAGTTTTCCTTTAGTTTTCAAAAACCAAAATCAATAAAGATAGCAATTTTCCCATTTTTTTTTCAATTTCGGAGTGTGCATGTACATGCACTCATCTTTTTCTTTTTTTACTGATTTTTTTTATCTTTTGCAAATCTTTCATTTTTATCTTATTTAAAAATCATGTTTATCTCCACATTTAATTAATTAAAAACTCATTATATTAATATTTATCTTTAATTATTATTTAACAATCAAAGGCATTAAATCACATTATTACATTTAATAAATAATTATTGTTATCCACATAAATCTTTTTAATAAACGTGATTCATTTAATTACAATCTAAGTTTTTAAAATAATTTAATAATTAACTTAGCAAAAATTTACTTAATAATCTAATTTAACAATTTAATTAAATCAATGTCTCCCTAAAGAACGTTATAAAAATGATTAATTAAATGACATTAATAATCTTAACAAGGAATTTAACATCAATCATAACAAATAATTAAAATGACACTTAATAATGATTAAAAATAAATGACCAAAAACAAAATGATACCAAAATGTAAATGAGGTTGTAGACGAAAAACACCGTCAAACACAATGACAGGGTGATAGACTTGAACGGGGAAACTTTCTTGTCAACTCCATTTTCAAATTCATACTCATTGGGATTGTAGAGCACACTCAGACCTACCAATGTAAGTGGATTCAGTGCTAGGTACCTGCATCCTGCATCAAACCAACGTCATGCAACATATATATATATATAGATACATATATATATATCCAATCACAAGAACACCGTGAAAGGTAGTCGCAGCATAGTAGGGAGCTCATGAGCAATGCTACACTGTCATTTCACCACGACTCAACCAGAAAACATATCATAAATATCAGGAAGCAAGCATTAAGCAATAACATCACAACATAATACCACATCGAGATGATAAGCATAACCATATAAAGACAAACACCATGCATCATCATATCATCAACATCATAAAACAATATCTTGAGCATCCAAGCACTAAAGTACCAACCACACAATTCAAACTGGTGAAACAATCACCATCATAGTCTCAAGTCCTCAACACAACATAAAAATGGTATCAAGATAGTGACAACAACACAAGGGGTATTATATCCTCCCCCCGTAAATCTAGGCTTACTCTTGGATGCTAGTGAACAAATAATGAAAGGATTCTCTAATGCGGGATTCATCCTCCCATATCACTAAAGTCTCATCATTAGGGTCCCATTAGACCCACACCTATTCAATTTCTCTACCCTTGAGAGTGAGCCTCCTATGCTAAAGAACGGCCATAGACTTGAGTTCCAGTTGCCTGTCCTCGACCTATAATGCATTCCAATCAAGTACATGAGAAACATTTGGATGATAAGGCCTAAGTATAGAAACATGAAACACATCATGTATGCACAATAGACTGGGTGGAAATGCTAGGCAATAAGCAATGGGGCCAATTCTCTCCAACACCTCAAACATGCCTACAAAATGAGGCGCTAGCATAGAGCCTTTTCCCATAATGAATTGGACTCTTTCATAAACGTACTTGTAGGAAAACATGATCACCAATAGAAAACTGATGGTCGACCCTATGCACATTAGCATACTTCTTTTTCCTGTCCTATGCTACTACAAGATGCTATTTGATCTGAGCTACATGTTGCTTAATATCCTAAAGCATTTTGGGTCCAAGGATAACTCGGTCCTCAAGATAGTCCCAACTCAACATGGTCAGACAACGATGGCCATATAATTCCTGAAAGGGAACCATACCAATCAAGCTATGATGTATGTTATAAGAAAACTCCACCAAATACAAAAATTCCTCCCAACGCAGTTGTTGATCACATACATTCAAAGCATGTCCTCAAGAACCTGGTTGAACCTCTCAGTCCGGCCATCTATTTCAAGATGGTATGCAAAAATGAAGTTCAGTTGGGTCCCTAAGGCACACTGCAAGAATGTCCACAATGTAGAAGTGAACAATGGATCTCTGCCAGAAATAATCCTTCACAAAATTCCATGCAGTCGAACAATGTCTTCCATGAATATTCTGGCTATCAACGAAGTAGTTTAATATTATCAAGTGGGGGAGAAGTGTGCCACCTTGTTCAACCTGTCAATAGTGACCATGATAGCATCATGCCGATGAGAATTCATAGGCAAACCACTAATAAATTCCACTGATATGATATCCCATTTCCACTCTGAAATGAGATGAGGCTGCAAAAGGCCTACAGGATGCTGGTGTTCTGCCTTGACTCTCTAAAATTCCAAACATCTCACCACAAATTCTACAATATCTCTCTTCATGCCAACCAAAAAGTATAGTGAACGGGGGTTTGCATACATATTTTTGACTCCCAGGTGAGAAAAATAGGGAGCCCAATGTACCTTAGTCATGATTAGGATACAAAGAAACTTTGTAGGAGGTACATACATATGACCCAAATACCACAAAATTCCATCTGATTCCTAAATAACAAAAAATTTCCCTCCAAAGCCCTATCTGACTCAACTTCAAACTTCACTTCTTGATACTAGCTATCTGTGGGAAGTGTTGTGAGGATCTGGCTCCTCAAATCCACATCAAGAGTCACTACAGATACCTCATGTCTCTGCCGACTCAAAGTATATGCCACTACATTTTCCTTGCCCTAGATTTACTTAACCTCAAAATTGTATTCACAAATAAATTCCATCCATCTCCTCTTCGTAGCATTCAGGTTTGGCTGCATAAAGATATATTGCAAGCTACGATGATTGCTATGTAGCTCGAACCGATGCCCCAATAAGAAGTGCCTCCATCTCACAAGGGTGTGAACAACAACGACTAACTCCAAATTATGTGTGGGGTAATTCAGATCGTGATCCTTGAGCTTTTGGGACTCATATTCAATCACATGACCTTCTTGCATCAAAACAACTCCTAAGCCTTCCAAGAACGCATTTGTTCACACCATGAAATCCCCAGTAGGATCAGGAACTGCTAGGATCGGTGCACTGGTCAAATTTTCCTTAAGGGTTTGGAAAGTTGACTGGCACTACTCTGAACAAATAAATTTCTTCCCTTTCCTCTAAAGAGAAGCACTTGATGGGGTGCACAATCATCGAAAATTCCTGAATGAACCACTGATAGTAGCCTACTAAACCCATAAAACTGTGAATCTCAGGAACATTTTTGGGTGTCATCCAATCAATGTTGGCCTGGATCTTTGAAGGATCCACAATGATACCTTCACCAAAGATGGCATGACCCAAGTATTTCATTTCAATTTTAAAGAACTCACATTTTGCTAGATTAGCATACAACTGATTATCTCTCAAGCACTGCAATACCTGTCTCAAATGTTCCTCATTCTCCTCAATAGTTTTTGAGTAGATTCGCATATATCATCAAGAAACATGAGATCAAATCTATCCAAGTACGTATGAAAGACTCCATTCATCAGACTCATGAAAATTGATGGTGCATTTTTCAACCCGAACTACATAACAATGAATTCATAATGCCCATAATGAGTACATGAAATATAATTTTGTGTATATCAGCTTTGGCTATTCATAATTAATGGTATCCAAACTTAAGATCAATCTTTAAGAATAGCTGATCCCCCTTTATCTGATCAAATAGGTCATCAATTCTCGATAAAGGGTATCGGTTCTTCACCATTACTTTGTTTAGCTTCATGTAATCAATGCACAAATAGAGGGAGCCATCCTTATTCACGAATACCACTAGTGCTCCCCAAGTGGAAATAGTAGGACAAATGAATCCTTTTTCTAATAATTCCTCCAACTGCAAATGGAGCTCTTGAAGTTCCTGTGTTGTCATTTCAATATGGAGCCCAAGATATAGGCTCAGTTCCAGGTACAAGATCAATTTTTTAGTTGATGTCACACTTTGGCAGAAACCCAAAAATTTCACTTGGAAAAAAATTTGAGAACTCCTTAGGAGAGGGTAGTTATCCAATGACACCTCTTTACTCTCTTCCAACTCCAAGTCATTGACTGATATAGAAAACAACTAGCAACCCTGATGGAAACACCTCTTCAACTGCATGGTAGAGATCATCCATAGTGAGATGGGTCTATGTATGCCAACAATCTCAACCTCAATGCCTAAATCATCTACACAATGCATAGTCCTGCGGTGACAATCAATTATAGCTCGGTGAGCACTCAGCCAATCCATACCAAAAACAACATCATAGGAACCAAGAGGTAGGATTTGGAGGTCCACCGTAGTCACTACTGACTCAATTTTCAAACTATAGCTCTAAACAAGTGATTCAACTACTACCTTTGCCCCGAAGGCCAATTCAACCTGCCACTTAACGCTTTTCCTTGTTGCCACCAATCTATAGTTCTCTACTAATGAAGGAGAAATAAATGAATCCGATGCACCATAATCAAAGAGAATAGACATATTAGTTCCTTGTAACACACCTGATGTCTCAACCATGGTGGCCTAATGATCAGCTTGACAGTTGTCAACCGCCATGGAAACTTGGTGTGATCTGCCCGCATTGCCCACTGTTGACTCAAAAGCAACTGGTCTTTAACTAAAATTTGTAGTGTTCCTCTGTGGACATTGTCTAGAAATATGTCCATGCTGACTGCAGGAGAAACAACCCTTGCCCCAACCAAAACCTCTAACACCAAATGGTGCATTGGATTGCTAGAAACTGCTCTGACTAGGTGTCATTGTGTACTCTATGCAAGCTACTCAAAATGGTCTTGTCAAGCTTGATGCCAATTTTGATTCTTTCTTGCCTGAGATCTGCCAATTTGCTGAGACTGAGTATTTTTGTGCTTAGGTTGAGACTGTTGTTGTTGCCGCTACTAACCACCATTAGAGGGTGCATGATGGCTCCTATAAGAGCCTATAGCTTGAGGCTTCCCACCTCGAGAACCAAAACCAAATGTAGGTGCAATGCCAATCTGAACACCTGTGTGGCCTCCCAAATCCATGGCCAAGTTTTCCTCCATAGGACGAGGCTTTTCAATAGCTACCTCCATCATCTTCAGCTTGAAGACTCGAACTGCACTAATTCGAGCATTCAATCCCCTAACAAAGTGTTGAACTAGCATCGCCTCATCATTTCCAATTCCCACATATTGCTTGATCTCATAAAATCGGTACTCGTATTGCTCAATAGACATTACCATTTGTCTTAACTCATGGAATTCATCTGCCCGACACTGTCTCTAGTGGTCTGAAAGGAAACAAGCCCTAAATCTCTCCAAAAATAACTCCCAAGTCACCATGCTAATGTCCAGGTGCAATTTTTGGTCTTCTAGTCGCCACCAAGTGGATGCAAAGCCTCTAAGGTGCATGATGGTGCACCTAACATTAGTATTACTACCACAAGGATGCATAGTAAAGCATCAGTTTAGATTAATTAGTCATGTTTCTACCTTTAGTCCTCCACCAATACCATCGAATGTGGGAGGTTGTGCTCTCAACAGGTCTCTAATCTGACCCACCACTACGACATCCTACTTTTTTGTCGATCCCTCTGTCTCAATGATCTCTCTCTTTCTCTCTCCACTTGTTTCTCCTCCTTCGGCCTAGGGCATAAATGACCAAGAATCTCCTCAAGTAGGTGTCGTAACTTTCCTCCTTCTAGACCCGACTTCTCTAGGTTTTCTCCTCCGCCTCCCAGATTGTTTTGGGAACTCTAACACTCCTCACATTCTAAACCATGGGAGCTTGGAGGTGATGAACTTTGATAGTTGGCTCCGGGGCCACCACCTCAAGCTCTTCCATGGCCATGACCCCTACCCCGAGGCATGTTCCTGCACAACATTAGAGGGGGAACATGTGAGATCAAGAGTTAAACGTAAAGGTTACCTAATGGGCTCAGACTACCCAGAGAACCCATTGTTTGCAAACCTGGCTCTGATGTACCAAGTTGTAATGCCCCATCATGCAAACTCCAAAGGACAACTAAGACAACAATTATAACATAGTTTCTTTTTTTTTTTAAAGTAAACATAAATGAGATGTACATTAAGTTACGAAACATGAAATGCAATTAAATAGATATACTATCAACCTATGTCCTCTAGGGTACACATGATGACATTAAAAAACATAAACCTACACCATAATGGTAGTAAATGAATTCCAGGTTTACATTACAAACCATGATAGCATATGTTTACAAAATCATACATCCATTTTAATTCCATGAATAAGAAACATCAACATATGAAACTCAACATAAACAAGATTAACTTATTCACAATAACCATAAACATTTAATCATCATGTGAATTCAATGGAGCATATTTTCACAGATACAACACATCAAATAATGGCCACCATGAATCATTAACCACATAAGGTTTACAAAGGTTAAATAATACATTACATCCATTTCATTACATTACATCATTCACTGTCATAAGTATACATCAATGTTTCTCAACACAATGTGGGAGTACTACATCAAATACATGAGTATAACATGAATGAATAATATACAACAAAATATATGGTGAACTCTAGAACACTCTACATTTGAACAATACCACATTGCACAAACATTGATAGGGAACCCAACGGGGTGCATAGCATGTTCCAACTAACCACGTGGACCCAAAGACCCACCCCCCATGCTAGGAGCTAACGAGAAAGACTTGCGATCCAAGACAATTGAGTAGAATGACCATGTGACCCAACCACAAAAAAGCAACTAGAATAGAACAAACAACAACATCAATAACTACCTACCAGATGATTGCTTCCAAAGACATACAAAGGCAATGGCAAGGGATACAATGGGAGACTTTCATCGCACGACCCTATTATGGGTTATCCTGGCCGCCTCTCAATAGGCATCGACCCCCACCTAGGGTTATCTAGGTTGCCTCTCTATAGGAGTCCACCCCATAGGCTGACACATGTGAGACCACTAGCCTCTCATGAGGATGAGGTAGCAATCTTACTAACCATGGCCTTCTTAGCCCACCTTAGTCTATGAGAGCACTAATGGCATGGGAAAGGTATCTTACTTATCTTTAGTTAATGTGTTCTTACCAAAACCCACTAGATTATCTTGTTAGGTTTTCACTTATTTAACCAAATCTTCCATGGGTTATCTAGGCTACCCCTTTGAGCATCGGCCCCCATGAAGATCCACTCTCCCTAATAGCCTGAAAAAAATCTCACAACACCAAGGGTGTACCAAAACACAAAACACAAGAAAAATAATGAGTTTGAGAACAAATGTGAGGCATGGACCCTCTCGCCAAACAACTATAACAAAAGGCAACACAATGGATCAAGGTAACACCCACATGAGATGAATCCAAAAAAAGAAACTGACTTATAAAGATCAATCATGGAAATCCACATAAAACAGGTTTCCCATTGCCTTTGGAAGACTATAGAACAACTACCCATAAGATCCCACTAGTAATTAACTCAAAACTAAGGATCCCCTCATGCCTAAATACAAAATATCATCCAATAGAAATATTTCAAGGGGAAAGGAAAGCCACCAACTTTGACATATGAAATTCAACCTTTAGTTTACTAATGCAATGAAAACTTAAAGAAGAACATCTTAAATTCATCCAAACATTCCAATTTACACGACCATTGAAAAAAATCATATAACTAATCTTAAACAGGATAAAAACTTATTTTAAATCTAATTACATTTTGATACAACCCAATTGACTTTTAATATAATCCAAATATCCAAGTATAAATGATTTCACATACATAACTAAATCAATTTTAATTGAGATCCACCAATAAATATCTACTTAAAAATTTTATACATAAATTTCACTCAAGTTAATACAACCATATATATATATATATAATTTGAAATAAAAGTAATTATTGTTTTAAAACATCAAATGGATTAACAAAAATAAACACATATATATACTTACATATTTTTATAAATGAATAGAGGAGATAATAGTTTGGTTGTGTAACAACATTCTACATCTTAAAATAATAAAATTGGCTATTGTTATTTAATCAATCTATGTACAAACTGAACCAATAGTCTAGGCAATGTAGAGGTGCTAAATTTAGATTGAGGAATACAAAATCATCAAAGAGATATAATCATATAAGAAAAGAAACTTAAGACTAGCACAAGCAACCTAGGTAGCAACCCTTAGAAGTCAATAAATAAAATAACATCCAACAACAACAACTAAAGTCTCCACCACACAAATATGAGTCAACCAAATTTAGAGCAACGAATGAAGTGTGCAATGCTGGGCACCTGGTATCCAAAGTGGAGTAATAAAAACTCAATTCTAAGATCTTAACTTCTTTCCTAAAACACCAGCTAGTTTGCATTTCAAGGAATAGACTTGTATTAAAAAGAATTGAAGCTACAATTTCATTGATCTTAAGAGAAAAAAAGGAGGGATCCCTATAGCCATGGCTAGCCCTCATTACAGGTAGAAAAATATATAAAATGGTGCCAGAGAAAGTGACTAAGTCCATAAGCTAGGCACAACCAAAACTATAAGGGAAATTACAACCCAACATCAAACAATAAGGTGATCCCACAAAGGGTTTACAATTTTGGGAGGAACGATTTTTGCTGAAATCACATTTTTAGAAAATATAATGATTTAAGCCTTAAAAGGTTCCATTTAAAGAATTCCAATTGAAGAGGGTTTGATCAAACTACCTTAGATCAAACCCCCTTGGATAGAACCCCGCTAGTTTTAAACCATACCTATAACAGAGTCTCCTTTACACCTATCAAAATGCTGATAAAAAACCACTTTTGATTTACCTTTTGGTGGATCAAATGAATTCATTTAAAATTTATTTTTTGTAAGTATGTAGTCCTTATTATAAGCTTCCCAAAAAGTATAATTTTAAATAAATTTAGTTTTATTATTATATTTATTTTTATTTCGTGAATGTAGGCTTTTCACCGAAAATCAAGCTCTGATATGCACATGTGGAATGTAACACCCCTCCATTTTGCTTTTTGATCGAACATGTTCTTCTATGATATGTTTTATTTCTGTTGCATTGTGACTATGGAACTTAGTTATTTTAACCGCTATCTGTTAAGCGATGTAAACATTATGTTTTGATGTGATGGTACTATATTCAGATGTTATTATTATTTCATGTTATGGCTTACATTAGCATGTATAGGAATTACTGATGCTTTATGTTTTGATTATATCATGGATGATTAGATGCGTCGGTTAGTGATATTGTATTGGTGAAGGGGACGGGATCACATCACTCGCATGCGAGTGCCCTGGGATTCCGCGATTTCCTCTTCACGGTGTGTTTTAATATATATATCATATGCATGTTTCGACACTTGTATTGTGTGCAGGATGCAGGTATAGGACATCGACTCCACCTGGTTTCATAGGTCTGAGCGTGTCCATCGACCAACGGTATCGATTGAGAGATAGTAACTAGGATTTCGGTGTCAAACCATCACCCTAGCCATAGTGTGTCATCGGTCTTAGTCGGGTTCAGTGTTTATGTTGATAGTTTCCCCTTTGTCTTTATATTTAAAATTGCAAGTTAAAAGGGGTTAAATGGCTTTTGAAATTTATAAATGATTATTGTTTTGTCTTATTGTAATGTTGGGAAGTTAGTGATTAATTAATTAATTTAATTTAATTAATAAAATAATCTAATTTCGAATAAGATTATTTTATTGACTAATTAAATTAATAAGAAAAAAATTAAATCAAATTGGTTGGGTTGGCATCTTTGGATTTTGGATTAAATAAAAAAATATAGAATTAAGTTTTATATTTTGCTTTTAGAAATAAAAGTTGAAAATAATCTTATTTGTGAATTGTCAAATTCATTTGGTTAAATAAATTTAATTACCTTTTTGGGTTGCAAATGTAATTTTTATTTAAAAGAAAATTGTTGCAAATGAATTTGGAAAATGAAATTGTTTTACTAAATTTCAAAAATGAAAATATCTAAATTAGCAATAAATGTGGTTGGGTGAGTCCATTTTAGGGCTTTGACAAATTTGGGGAAGGATTGCATAAGGAAATAGGGTGTTTTTATTTTAAAAATTTAATTTGAAAATGTGGAGAGCAAAGCTTGCATAAGAATTCTTGGAAGAAATTGAAAAAAAAAAGATTGAGGATTTGGGTGAAGCAGAATTGGAAAAGATAAGGGCAAAATCTCCATTGAAAGACTTCAAGCTTTGGAGAAAACACAAGGTTCATTGCTTAAATCTTGTACAAATTTATTTGGAAAATAACTTAGAAATTGTTTAAAATTGTTTAAAAGATTCAAAATTATGGATTGAAAGGAAAGCCCATGAAGTTTTTGTATTCAAAACTGGAAACAAAACCAAACAAATCTCTATTTTTTTTCCTTTTATCAAATTTATGTAGTTTGCATTCCTTCAATTATAACTGGTTTTTGAATAAATCTAATATATATAATATGTACATATGCATATACATATTATATATATATATGTGTTTTATCTTCAAATTTTAACCCTAGTAAAATTCATGGGTTCCATGTTTGTCTGGTTAAATTCGCCCAGAAAATCAGGGCACGGCGGATTCGTGTTCTTTTTTTTTACGAATTTTTCTTTAAGAAAGAAATTAAATAAAATTTAAATTTCTGTGTTTAGGGCATGGGGGAGGGCTGGCAGCCGCGGCTGCCACAGCCGCCCATGGGGAGGACGCTGCTGTGGCAGTGCCCCCCACACCCAGTGGGGGAGGCACTGCCCCAGCCGTGGGCTGCGCCCACCTCCCATACAGGGATTCCCCTGTTTTCAATGCTGTGAACTTGGCGTTTTCTTTTTTTATTATATTATATATATAATATAATATATAATTATATTAATATTATATTATATATATATATATTATAATATATATATTTATAATTTTTTTTTTAGTTGGCTGTCAATTAAAATATAATAGAATATTTATATTATATTTTATTTTAAACAAAATAAATAAAATAAAAATAAAAATAAAAATGGATTATTAATTATTATTTTAATATATGTTTAAATATTATTTATATATTTAAATATATAGGTATGTGGTTATATATATATACATGAAGTATATATTATTATGTGTAGAGATTTAATATTTAAGCATGATTATTGAAATAATTAAATAAATTAATGTTTTAAGCAAAATTTATAGTTTTGTAATGAACAAGGCATCCTTAGTGTGAAATACATTTTATTGGATAAGATAAATGCTTTGAATTAAATTAAATGATGTAAATTGAATATCCTAGTAAATCATGAATAAGAGAATCGATTTAAATATTAGTTAAAGGATTTCATTATTTGAAGGCTTGATTATGATATAGATGTGGAATCAGAGTTAGTAAACGATTTGTCTTATCAAACATTCTTGAATATTAAATGCTTGATGATGAAATTTAATGGTGAAATTCAAAATGGATGAATAGTTTTAAAGCATTTCACTCTGCAACTGTGATTGACTGGATTTAGGAAATCCGAATATTAGTTTGTTAATTGCTTGAAATGCTTTTACTATTAATTCGTTCTTGTTCCAAATGGGGAGTCTAGAGTAATTGTGGAAGTCTTCCAAAAAGGGGGTTGTATCTTGATATGGGTTGTTCTTATGGGAGTCAACTTGTGTTGTGTCGTGGTTACACGTGTCGTGGGAACACCATATTGTTACACCCGGTTATCATGAACGGGATTTGCGGTATGTTTTGGTTACCGCGTACTATGAATGAGTATGTGACCTTGTGCTAAGGTTGGAGTTCGGTTTTTTAGTTTGTGCATGTTGTCTACCTTGATTTGGGGGTTTTGTATCCCGTGTTGTCAGTAGGAGAGTGGCCCTTTGTGAGGGTCCGACGCCCAAAGTGGTGTTAGGGTAACTCACCTAGGGTTTAATCAAGTGATAATCTAAAAGAATTAATGGGGAACTTCAAACTAATAAAGTTAAAGTATGCCTCTCTCATGGAACATGCATTGTTAAGACTCGAGATGAGATGAGACACATAGTTTTGCATGAGGGTCCGGCGCCGGTAGAGGCAAGCCAGGGTAACCCATGATGGGGGTCCGGTAGCCTAGGAAGGTTGAGCTAGGGTAACTCATGGCAAATTATGTATGACACTCTCCCTACGTCAACAGTTAGTTAGTTATTGTGGGTTGTACAATGGTGTACTTGTCTTATGTAACCTGGAAGCAATGTATTGTCTTGTGAGTTTCATACTGTGTTAAGTGATGTTGTTGGTATTGAGTCGGTTCAGTTATGTTAGCCGTTGTCTAGAGGTAGTTGGTATTGACCTGAAATCCTGGTTATTGTCTCCTAGCACGGGGGGTGAGCCTTTTGGTTTCACTTGGTTGGGTGGAACGTGCACCTTACACCGTTGGCTTTGTTCGTGATCGTGTGGGCGAGACTTTCATGTTGGAGAGCTCGTTGGATCCTATTGCTCCTCTAGTTCTTTCATTGTTGTTATTCTTGTATTTCATTACCCCTCATTTGTATCGAGGTGGAAATTGTAATAAATTATCATGGTTATTTGATTTACCTCATTCGGGGAATGAGTGATGTAATTTTAATGTAAACAATTGTTATTGGATATCGTGATGTATCGTTTGGTCCTTGATGTTATATCATATATGGAATGTATGTACTTTAATTCTTTAATCGATGATGTTATTGTTTATAGTTTGTTCTTGTGTAGCGAACTTGTACGTTATTACACTTTAAAAAAAAATAAAAAAATAAAAAAATTGTTGCATTTGGTTAGTGAATTGCAACTTCCCCGGGGCATGGCAGGGCATTACACATGGTATCAGAGCCCAGGTTTAAACACTGGGTACTCTGGGATTATGGTGGACCCATTATGCTTGTAGTGAGTAGGTTTTGAGTGGAGTGTCTTGCCTAATACCTTGAGGTGTCAATGCAGGAGTATGCCTCCTAGACGCGGAAGAGGTGGAGGGCGTAGACGTGGTCATTTAGATGATTGCATTGGGGAACAACATGACTTACCTCTGCATGTTCCTCGTGAGCCTGATCGTGAGGAGCAACATGATTCTCAGAACATTCAGGGAGAGGGTAATCAGAATCCAGATCCACGAGGGATCGAGGACGCTCAGTTGCGTCAGTTGTTAGAGGAGACCCTTGCCCGTCTTGGGCCTAGGCAAGAGGTTGAGCCAGTTGTGGTTAGAGAGAGAGGAGTGCTAGATCAGTCTGATGCAGAGGTAGCAGCCCATATGAGGGACTTTCTTAGAGCACGACCACCCATATTTGATGGATCGGGCAATGGTTTGGAGGTAGAGACATGGCTCATTGACTTGACTAGGTGTTTTGTTGTGCACCCATATAGTAGCAACACTCGAGCTAGGTGCGCTATCATGCACTTGAGGGGATTTGCCTCCACTTCGTGGAGATTGGAGGAGTAGAAGCTCCACATGGACATTGGTACGGTATCTTGGGAGTTGTTTCTAGAGAGGTTCTGAGCTAGATTTCTTTCAGAGCATTGGAGGCAGCGTCGAGGAGACGAGTTCCATGCCTTGCGGTAGATGGATATGATAGTAGATCATTATGAGTGTTGTTTTTACGAGCTCAAGCAGTATGCCGATATAGGTGATGATGAGGGTATGCTTGTGCAACATTTTGTTAGGGGCTTGAATGCCTAGATCAGTGGTGGAGTTCAGATATTTGAGCCGAAGACCATGGAGGTAGCTGTGGATAAGGCTCAAATTGTGGAGGAAAATTTAGCTTTCGCTTTCGGTAGTCAGTCAGGAGTTCAATTTGGTAGTGCACCTTCCTTTGGTGTTGGATCTCAGGGTGGTCAGTCTCAGGTTGCAGGCATTCCCAAGGGGAATCAGGAAACCACAAAGAGTGGGCAACATCAACCTTCGCAGTTAGGACAACATAATTCTCAGTCCCTTGCGGGTGGTAGTTTGGAAGAGGATCGAGTTGGATTGAGCTCATAAATGATATTCTGATCGTCACCTTAGAAGTTCCCAGTCGGTATAGTGGAGGTGGCTTTTCGCGACCTAGTGCATCTCTTGATGTTAGGGAGTTCAGTAGAGGGACAAGATGTTTCGCTTGTGGTCAACAGGGCCACATTGCTCGTCAGTGTCCTCAGCAGGGTGCTTCTAGTTTTAGTGAGGAGAGAGTGAAGCTACGAGCCAACGGTAGGTGATGCGGGCAGATCACATAGGGTACTTGCTGCAGTGGATACCCGTCAGGCCGGGCATCAGGGTGTAGTTCGTCCTTCAGCAGCAGGAGTTCATCCTCAGGGATCTAGTTTTTGAGTGTGTTTGAGGGAGCTTTATCCCTTCTTGTTTGCAGGCTTCCAGGAGTAAGCCTGACCCTAGGGGGGGAGGATGTAACACCCCTCCATTTTGCTTGTGGATCGAGCAGTGTTCTTCTATGATATGTTTTATTTCTGTTGCATTGTGACTATGGAACTTAGTTATTTTAACCGCTATCTGTTAAGCGATGTAAACATTACGTTTTGATGTGATGGTACTTTATTTAGATATTATTATTTCATGTTATGGATTAAATTAGCATGTATATGAATTATTGATGTTTTATGTTTTGATTATATCATGGATGATTAGATGCGTCAGTTAGTGATATTGTATTGGTGAAGGGGACGGGATCACATCACTCGCATGCGAGTGCCCTGGGATTCCGCGATTTCCTCTTCACGGTGTGTTTTAATATATTATATGCATGTTTCGACACTCGTATTATGTGCAGGATGCAGGTATAGGACATCGACTCCACCTGGTTTCACAGGTCTAAGCGTGTCCATCGACCAACGGTATCGATTGGGAGATAGTAACTAGGATTTCGGTGTCAAACCATCACCCTAGCCATAGTGTGTCGTTGGTCTTAGTCGGGATTCAGTGTTTATGTTGTTAGTTTCCCCTTTGACTGTATATTTAAAATTTCAGGTTAAAAGGGATTAAATGGCTTTTGGAATTTATAATGATGATTGTTTTGCCTTATTAAGATGTTGGAAAATTAGTGATTAATTAATTAATTTAATTTAATTAATAAAATAATCTAATTTTGAATTAGATTTATTTTATTGACTAATTAAATTAATGGGGATAAATTAAATCAATTTAGCTGTGTGGGCATTATTAGATATTTGGATTAAATCAGAAATTAGAAATATGTCTTATATTTAATTTCTTGGAAATAAAGTTGAAAAAGAATTGAGAATGGCATTATGAATTGTTGAATTCAATTTGGTTAAAAAAAAATTTAAATTTTCATTTGGGTTTAAAATGTAATTTTATTTAAAAGATATTATACAAATTTCATTTGAAAATAGAAATTGTTTGAAAATTACAAAAATAGAAAATATCTAAATTAGCAATAAATGTTGTTGGGTGAGTCCATTTTAGGGCTTGGACAAATTTGGGGAAGGATTGCATAAGGTAATGGTATTTTTATTTTTGAATTTAATTTGGAAAATATGGAGAGCAAACTTGCATAAAAATTCTTGGAAGAAATTGAAAAGAGAAGATTGAGGATTTGGGTGAAGCTAGATTTGAAAGGAAAAGGGAAGATCTCCATTGTTGAAGCTTGCAAGTTTTGGAGAAAACACAAGGTTCCACCATTTTTCTTCCTTTTTCTCCTCTTTTTGAAAGAATGAAAACATAGTGGTAGTTTCTTTGAAAATTCATGTAAAAAAATGCTCTCTAATTTAGTGAATTTGTAGTTAGATTTGGAAAATTGAAACCAAACCAGAAATTTCCTCCAACAAGTAGAATGACTTCAAGGATAACTCCATTAGAGAACTTATTTTGAACCCTCTTACTGTTTTTGGGAATAACTTCTTTCTTGCAAAGTTTTTGGATTTATTTGCTCAATTTAGGTATAAAATTAAATCTGGATATATATATGTTTGTGGATATACCCATGCATATCAATGCATGAATATATTCACAAATATATATATATATATATACAAATATATTTGTATATATTTAAAGAAAATTGTATTGGGTTTAAACCCAGAAAAACCCCATGGAATTGTTAGTTTTCATTTTGTTTTTGCTATTGGTGAAACAAAGAAAATAAAATAATAATAAATTTATTTTATTTGTTGCAGTGAGGTGGGCGGCCAAACCCCACCCCACCGCCGCCGCCGCAGCCGTGGGAGGGCGCTGTGCGCTTGGCGCACAGGCCGCTGCCCGTGGGAAGCGGCCCGTGTGCTAAGCACACAGGCTGCCGCCCGCGGCCGGGCCTGCGTGCCCTAATAAAACAGCTCGCGGATTTCAAGTTTTATATTTTTTTATATATATATATATATTATGTTATTAAATATTTAAATAATATTATTATATAAGAATATATATATATATATAATATATAATATATTATTTATATATTTAATATTATTTTAATATTTAAATAATATAAATATAAATAATAAGATTATAAATATATGTGTATATATAGTATATATGGATATATTTTAAATAGTGTAAGTTTAATTAAATAGTTTAATATGGAAATCAAAATTGATTTTGCTGGCATATTGAAATAATTAAATAAATTAATGTTTTAGTAAAATTTATAGTTGTGTAATGAACAAAGCATCCTTAGTGTGAAATATGTTTTATTGAATAAGATAAATGCTTTGAATTAAATTAAATAATGTAATTTGAATATCATAGTAAATCTTGAATAAGAAAATCGATTTAAATATTAGTTAAATGACTTCTGTATTTGAAGGCTTGATTATGATTATAGATGTGGAATTAGAGATTATAAACGATTGTTTGTCAAACGTCTTTGTTTTGAATATTAAATGCTTGATGATGAAATTTAATAGTGAAATTCAAAAATAGATGAATGGCTTTAAATTATTTCAATTGCAACTGTGATTGACTGGATTTAGGAGATCCGAATATTAGTTTGATAATTGCTTGAAATGCTTTTACTATTAGTTCGTTCTTGTTCAAAGTGGGGAGTCTAGAGTAATTGTTGAAGTCTTCCAGATAAGGGAGTTGTATCCTGATGTGGGTTGTTCATATGAGAGTCAACTTGAGATGTGTCGTGGCTACACCATGTTGTTACACCCGGTTATCATGAACGGGATTTGTGGTATGTGTTGGTTACCCGTGTACTACGAACGGGTTGTTTAACCTTATGTGTTAAGGTGGGAAATTAGTCATCAGTTTGTACATGTGGTCTACCCTTGATTTCGGGGGAGGAGGGCGGGGTTTGTATCCCCGTGTTGTCAGTAGGAGAGTGGCCCTTTGTGAGGGTCCGACACCCAAAGAGGTGTCAGGGTAACTCACCTAGGGTTTAATCAAGAGATAATTTAAAAGAATTAATGGGGAACTTCACACTAATAAAGTTAAAGAATGCCTCTCTCATGGAACATGCATTGTTAAGACTCGAGATGAGATGAGACGCATAGTTTTGCGTGAGGGTCCGGCGCCGGTAGAGGCAAGCCAGGGTAACCCATGATGGGGGTCCGGTAGCCTAGGAAGGTTGAGCTAGGGTAACTCATGGCAATTTATGTATGACACTCTCCCTACGTCAACAGTTAGTCAGTTATTGTGTGTTGTACAATGGTGTACTTGTTCTATGTAACCTGGAAGCAATGTAATGTCTTGTGAGTTTTCGTACTGTGTTAAGTGATGTTGTTGGTATTTGAGTCGGTTCAGTTATTTTTAGCCTTTGTCTAGAGGTCTTTGGTCTTGACCAGAAATCCTTGTTACTATCTCCTAGCACGGGGGGTGAGCCTTTGGGTTTCACTTGGTTGGGTGGAACGTGCACCTTACACCGTTGGCTTTGTTCGTGATCGTGTGGGCGAGACTTTCAAGTGGGAGAGCTCGTTGGATCTAGTTGCTCCTCTAGTTTCTTTCATTTTTTTTATTCTTGTATTTCTTTACCCCTCATTTGTATCGAGGTGGAAATTGTAATAAATTATCAGGTTTATTTGATTTACCTCATTCGGGGAATGAGTGATGTAATTATAATGTAAACAATTGTTATTGGATATCGTGATGTATCGATTGGTCCTTGATGTTATATCATGTATGGAATGTATGTACTTTAATTCCTTAATTGAATGATGTTATGTTTTCTTTCCTTGGTTGTTTAATTCGGGTTTAAGTAATCTTTGTCTCATAGCCTTAGGGGATGTTTGCAAAGTATAGTGAACTTGTATGTTAATGTTCTTTTAAAAAATAAAAAATAAAAATAAAATTGTTGCATTTGGTTAGTAAAGTGCAACTTCCCCTAGGGTTGCGTGGCGGGGCATTACGTATTCACAATGTATAATTTGTAATTGACTTTAAATGTAATACAAAAAAATTTAAATTACCACTTGATATATGGCTGCTTTGCATGTCTTTGGTTGAGGAGTGATGTGACCTTATCAAGGTGAAAGTGAAAATACTAACAAAGTCCTACAAGGTCAAATTTAAAGCACGTATACTTGAATTAGGTTAAAATATATATTCAAGTGTGCACATATTGTGTAGAAACTTTTTTAGACAACCTGAACTTCAGATGCCTCCTGAGTTGCTTCCACATCAAATGTTTGTTCTATCCCCATTCTCATTGTTGTGTCAACCTAGACATACATATAGATATAATGCTTATAATATTGACAAGTGTACATACACATTTGATATATAGTGAATTCAAAATTCATAATTGTAAGTATAGTAACAAGTTAAATAATTTACAATGTAAATGTACCTGCACCTGATGTGAGACGCTCAAAAATGGATGAGCGCTCGACAACCCCTCAGGTGGAATCAACATGGAATTCAATTGAGTCCCCTGAACCAACATAAATATTTAAAACATATGTCCATGATTGAATTACATATTAAAAAGTCAAGTTAAAAAATTATTTCATATATAATTTAAAAAATTGAAATCAAATACCCCATAAGGGTTACCGACTTGCACTAGTGTCAACATATGTACTGGGAATTAAATGGATTCTATGGTTAGTGTCATCTACACCAAACAATTTGATTGTTAGAACATTGTAAAATTTGTTTTGATGACTATGTTCATTAAAATTATTATAATTCAACATGTAGATGCATATTTATACGTGTCACCTTGTCTACAGGTGATGCTCTATAGTAAGAAATTCTACGAATGAACTGATGTGACCAAAGGATCCACCAAAATCCCCATGCCCACTCAAACTGGGTGTAGCCTGATCAGGTCCATAACATAGATGATGACAACTAGTACATACATGGGGTGTTGAAACTCATGGAGTGGTACTAGGAACAACTCCATAGAATGCTCCTCCATCGTCATGGTCTCTAGGCTCCCCAACCACCATCATAGAAGTATGCTCATCAAGGTTTCCTGTGAGTGTACTCAAAGATCCTAATGTGGATATCATCAAACGTTGATGCACATGTGCAAGGATGGTAAGAGCAAGAGGGGAAACAAGAGGTTACGCATGTAGGGGGCATTGGGGATCAACCTGTGCCCCTAACCTCTGTTGTGGCATGCCACCACCAACACCCTTAAATGATTTAAAATAAAATACTTGGGCTATTGCCCCAAAACAAACTCTACATATAGTTTCCTCAAAAAGTATAAAGGGACCTCTAGATTAGCGTGTGGTGGATGGTCAAATACCATCCACCATCACTCCCAAAAATGTGGAGTCATTTGTGGATGTATGCACTACCTCATGGATATTCTAGATTTATTTGCAAGAATGGGCTGGTGAGTGTTAGGGTTGATAAAACAAGGTGCTAGATGGGATTTTGTTATTTTTAGGTCCAAAATTTGTTTATAGGAGAGACCATCTAAATAAAATTGTCTCATATCCTCCCTATCTCATCAATGCCTATCTAAGTTAGAATCAATAGACCTGATGGCATCAACAATGTTTTGCATTGTAAATGCAAAATGCCTCATGTGTGGTGGAATCAATGCTTCATTTTGCATAACATTGATTTGATTATGAATGGATACAACATTTTCATTGATCTGTGCTCGCAAGTGAGCCTCATCAGATCCTATAGGTGGTGGAGGTGGGATGTTATGAGGTGGAGGGGGTGGAGGGGGAGGTGGAGGTGTAGGGGGTGGAGGTGGAGGTTTCTGAGGAGGTGGATTAATTATATCATCAATATCAAATTGATCCATGATATATATAAGTGAACCTGCATTAAATTATACAAAATTAACAAATAAACTTACAAAATTACAAGAAATAGTTAAATTTTAAACGTACATGCAAATTTGTTTAAATAGGATGTACATACATATACATACACATACATACATTGATTCAACTTGAGCATGTACATACAAATTTCAAAATTTAAGATACATACATTTAAAATAAAAATAGGATGTATAATGCATGCATACATCATTCAACTTTACCTTGTGTACATACAAATTTCAAAATTTAAGATCTAGAACTATGTAATTTTAATACATGTACATACTAAAAAATAAACTTAAAACATTTAAAAAAATATCATTTATGTCTAAGGCATGTAAATTACATTTTTCCAACAAGAAAAATTATGATAGTAGTCATCGATTATTCTATTATAAATTCATCATTATACTATTATATTCATAAATTCAACACTAAAAAATATCCATCCAACCAAATTCATAAGTTCATCACTAAAAATCTCCATCCAACCAAATTCAAAAATTCATCACTGAAAATATCCATCCAACCAAATTCATAAATTCATCACTAAAAATATCCATCCAACCAAATTCAAAAATTCATAAATAACATCATTGTATTAATAAAGTGTTGTGGCGCTCTATTGCATCTCTTCATTTCTTTGTGTTTTCCTTTTTAGAATAGGACTTTCTCCTCTCCTCTAGCCATCATTGATGCTCATCTAAGATCACATCCATGGGCCTAACAACATCAACAACATTTTGCATCATAGGTGCAAAACTCCTCAAAGGTGGTGCAATACATTCTTCATTCTAAATAGCGTTGATTTGATCTTGAATGGATCTAACATTCATATTGATCCCTACTTGCAAGCAAGCACCATTAGATTCAGGTGGTGGAGGTGGGGAGTTACGAGGTGGAGTGGGTGGAGGTGGAGGTGAAAGGGGTGGAGATGGAGGGCGTGGAGGTGGATTACATATATCGTCATTATTGAATTGATCCATGATCTCTAAGATATAAGTGAACCTGCATTATATTAATAATTTCAAAATGTATGATACATGTTTAAAAATCCCCTTAATCCTTTCAATATAAATGGCCTAATTGAATACAAATGATAAAATGTGTAAGCCTCATTAATGCCTAAGGCATGTTACAAATGAAAACATAGTTAACTATTAATGTGATGTGAAATCTCATTAAAAATTACATTAAATTAGGAGAAATTATGATGGATTAAGGGGTCCTTGTAGGATGGATTAAGGGGAACTATGAATTAAGGTCCTAGGAAAAAATGACATGGCTTAAGGGAATAAAATTTGGTGAAGTTTCCCAAGGCAACCAAAGTTCATTAAGGTCCTAAGACAAAATGATGGCTTTAGGGTTTAGGGTTTAGAGTTTAGTGTTTAGGGTTTAGGGTAATAGGATGGTTTAAGGGGATCTACGAAGTAAGGTCCTAGGACAAAACATTTGATGGCTTAA